>KZ506513.1:43294-53390 GCA_002844005.1 Limosa lapponica baueri
CTTTGCCATTTGCTTCTCTCTTCTACCAATGTTCTGATGGTGGTAAATGTATTTCTGAAGGATAAAGCAAGATGACGTTTGAAACACAAACATTTAAGATGATTGCGAGACATTAGCCAAAGAAAAAAAAAATAATCAAGTGATATGACAGCCACTTCTCCTGAAATGCCTCAGCCATGACGCTATTCTTCACATTCACCTACCTCCTCAAGAATAGCCTGAACACTGGCAAAGGGGATGTCCTTTAATCAAGACAAGCCTTTGGCATAAGTAAGATATTTTCCTTTCTTACCTATTATTCCATTCCCTCATGGCTGTTTGTATCAGCCCATGCCACTAGATTAAAGAAAAAGTAACAAATAGTTGTCTGTGGCCAGAAGCAGAGAATGAGGCTGCCGTGCAGGTACTGATACAGCTCACACAGACAGAGGCTGGCTGCCAGGCTCAGCTCACACCTCTGTAGCATCCACCAAAGCAAGAACAGCAATCAGCCCTTCAAGCTCTAATGTCTGTTTTTGAAAATCCAAGCTAGAATAGGAAAAGAATATCCTCCATCAGGTTACAGTCCTCCAGTACTGCACATTAAAAGAGCCTTTCCATAATATTGCCAGCTGACAAAGCCACACGACATTTTTTTTACACTACAAAAAACACCACAACATCACAAAACACGTCATTACAGACCCCCTGGGCTGAAGAAAATAAATCTTGACTTCCAAATCTGCTATAGATTCAGAGAACAACTGCTTACCTGTGCACTCTTCAATTGTGTCTCCTGTTTCAGGTGACTGTGTGACCACTGTTGGCCCTGTCGCCATGATATAGTCACTGAAATAAAAATGAAAGCATCAGTTAAATTTTAGTCCACCTTCCCAGCAGAATATGGTCCCACCCAGCACAAAGAAACAACGTGGCTCGATCCCTTCACAAACTGCATGCCCAAATGCTTATCACAAACATGGCTTGCACACTTTGTCGCATTTCAGCACAGAGCTTTCCCTCATTTTTCAGTAACACTTATTTCTCCAGGTAAAACTAACAAACCAGTCGAATATCTTGCCAGTACCTCTCTCTTTTTAGGAGACCAGGATCAAAGTTTGTACTAATGAAAGATGTCATTAAACTTGCTCAGCAAAGACTGTAATGCTTCCCAGTCTCAGAATAATGAACCTTTATGATTGCTCTTTGCCAGAGAGTGACAGCTCCATGCTACTGTAAAAAACATCTTAAGTGCTCTGCTGCAGAGGGTTCGTGTATTACAGTGTCCTCACAGCAGGCACCAGGCTAGTCTGTCAGCATTATTACAATTAGTTAAGCATCAGCACTGAAGCATCATCCTGGGCTATGCTACATTTGTGGAAACCAATAGATCAAATTTATTTTGGATCCAGTGCAATCAGCTTTTAGCCACAAGCTTTGAAACCTTATCGCAAGCAGGGCTATTGATCAACCAAATTAGCTGATGGCATCATCTTCCTCCCTGATGAAAACAAAAGTTCAGCCTAGTTTTAAGATCATTCAATGTTAACTGGCTCCACTTTGTATTTTCCAAGACTCCTAAATGGGTGTCTGTCAGAGACAAAGGAAATAAGCAGCAGACCACAAGAGTTACAGTACAAATGTCAAGCAACAATGGAAATGTGACAGTAGCAGGGCAGCTCATAAATATTGCCCTTTGTTATGGAAGATATCTAGGTGATACATTTACATAGTTAGCAGTTACAATATGCTGTGTCAGGACTTAAAGAGTAAGAAATCTTTACAAACAAATGAAAATACCTAGAAACAAATCCTGCTCCCTTTTCTGCAGAGACCTCATCTAACAATTTTCCACCTTGAAGTGGTATAACAACACTGCCAAGTAAAGTATCACAAGAGCAAGATTATTATTCTATAGTAATTTTACTAATTTGGCCAATCAGTAAACAACTATATTTCTTCTGTATTACCCATACATTCTACAATCTGTCATGCCCAAAAGCACTGGGACTTTCCTATGAGCCCACATCCTTAGATAACCTTAAAAGATAAGGTGCACAAAATCAGAGGCAGAAGTGATGGGACTGACAAAAAAAAAGGGGGCGGGGGGTAAAAGAGGCAGGGCTCCTGCAAAAAGCAGACCATGGAGTAAGCTTTCCCTGTACTAGCTACACAGATATGCAAACTGCCACACTGCTGAACTGTAGGTAGAAATGGAGGAGATAGACTACAGTTTTCTTCTGTTTTATAACAGATCATCAGTGAGCAGTGAACACAGGAGTGCGTTAACACACTGTAGTTCCAAACAATCTCATCTCAACTTGCTAAAATCAATGAAAAAGTCATTGGAGCAACCAGGACTGATTATACCTTTTCTAAATAAGATGCACTGAGGATGTTTTTGAAACAATTGCTAGGCAATAATAAGAAGCAACAAAAAATTCAACTTTTAAGATTTTCCCTTTTGGATAATCATAATTATTCAACTCTTCTCCATTTTTCCCCATGTCTCATCAATTATCCATGAAAATGTCTGCATTTCCTGCATATTTTTATTAAAGTAGTCATGAGCAGACTTTCTCATAGATGCTTTCTCTGTATTAAAAAGAAATTTGGTTCCAATTTCCCCCTCAACTTTATACAGCATGCATATTGTTACGTTAGATTTTTCTTGAGGGAAACACATTTGAAATAAATAAAGAAAGCTCAACAAATTTACAAGGACAAACTGGCAAGTCCCCAGACTTGAGCTTTTTTTCACAGAATGTGAGTGTGCCTGACATTTGGCTCACTTAGACCCCTAACTTCTGCTTTAGCCACCTTCAATAAAATCAAGGCAAGAGAAAATGCTGCTTTCAGATCCAGCTTTGTTTTCACCGCCTCTACATTGATTTAAATTACTCCATCATCTCAGCTGCTGGCTTAGAATCCTTCCAGCCTTTGGAGATATTTTGACTGCTGTGTTTATTATAACTGCAAGCATTTATTTCCAATTGGTATATATTTTATACAAGCAGAACTATAATTGCAATGCAGTCCAGCTCCGAGGCAGAGGCTTCACACTCAAATCAGCTCCAGCATTAACTCGATTTTATAGCTGAGTTCTCTGGGGCATATGGAGGTCAAGTGTCAATTGCAAGGGTGAACCAGTTGTTTGCAAATGTGCCCCATTTAGGACCTAATGGTTTGATGCCTATGTATACATCATCACAGTTATCACCTTTTTCCAGTGAACTGAACAGCGACTTGATGTGAGGGAAACCATCGCAGATTTTTCCAAGCTTTAAGTTAGCAAGCATTTAAATGACATGAAAAAAAAAAAACCAATCTATTTACAGCAAAGTGTAAGTTCCATCATTAAAAGTTTGATGACATACCTGAAGGAAAGTTAGCAATTAGATGACACTTAGACTTCAAATTTTGGTGGCAATGAGTTGTATTTTACAGAGAACAGCTAGCAAATGTTCTGAGCAACAAACCCTAGCCTGGGGATCAATGTAATGGAGAAAAAGAGGACAAAAGCCCATCAACACAAATACATGTGAGTGCACAGGCATTAACTGATCGAACCTTCAGACATTCACCACCTCCAGGCCTTAATGAGAGCTGACAGATGCAGTGTCAGGATGTATCAATCCCAAGTACGTTCAGTTCAATCAGCTGTACTAACCATGTGCACTCTGAGCTCTCCCAGAGCATTACGCCATCAGAGACAAAGTTTTAAACAAATACTCTATGCATATTGACTTTTAGTGATAAAAGTATGAGGTTAAATAAATGGCCTTTTAAAGCGGTATTTCTGATATTCAGGTGAGGAGATGCTAGAGGAGAGCTGGGGGAAGGAGCTCGCGAAGGGATGATGGAGACTGTCTCCTCAGTGGGAGAGCAGTCAAGGCAGAGCAGTGACAGATTGACAGCTACGGCCGGCCAAGGTAGTAGAGCTGTCAAGTCCCAGCTACTGTTTGCTTCCCAGTAGGAATGGAACAGTGGGCACATTTCCCCAGTCTGTAACTTTCTAATCATGTTCTGAATCCTCTCTCAAACGGCATTTGCAGTGCCTGCATGTGCACAGGCCTCCTGCCGCAGAGCTACAAGCAAGATGCTGAGTCTCTGCTACACATCTTAAAAGCCAGGCCTGGCCCAGCCCGGTATGGCCACTGCAGCAATTCCTGCGTAAGGCCGTGGACTGACTGAAAGCTTACTGAGAGCAGCAAAGATCGACTACACGGTGTTCACCTCTCCTTGCACAGGGTGACGGGCTGGATTACTACACCTATGAATTAATGAATTACTTGCAAACAGTGAAGTGGCTTCCAATACAGATGCAATCACAACAATAAAGCTGAAATTACTAGCCCCTGTTTGCATTGCCAGGGTGTATTTTAAAGCAATAGAACTCCTAAAAAGTTGCAGGACTTGCTTTACTTTCAAAGCAGGCAAAGGGCCCTAGTTAGCAACCATCACTACCCTGATCTGGTTTGATGGTTTAGCTATCCCATACAAATCTTCCATTAATAACCCTACTGTGCTGCATTCACTTGGAGTTCTTCAACTCATTAAAGGAACTAATGAGTCTCAAGAGAAAAAAGAAATCTCCAGGAACAGGAGAAAGATCCTCACCTCCCTTTTACAAACTGGGGCAACCAGACAAATTTGGAGTGCTCTATGGGAGGGCAGTGATAGGACAAAAGAAATAAAGTCCCAGGGTGTGGTTCTGACCATTCCCTTTTCCCAGCTGAGTACATTACTGTACATTACTGAATATGTACCTCATGGGGGTAGGGGGGAAGGAACACTAAAAGAAGAAAAGACAATTCCCTTTCACTGCTTGGTTTGTGTACTTAAGGACTCCTGGGAAGTTAACATTGTACAGGACTCAAGTTTCCTGCATTTCACAATGGCCCAAGACCAACAGAAACGCTTTCTGCTCAGCCTCAGAAAAGGGACACAGCCTCCTTGCTGTCTCTCCAGTGGAGCAGAAGACCCGGAGACTGCACAGCAAGCAAGCTCCTACCCCACCTTCAGTGTTTCTTCAGTTTCAGTCCCGTGCTTCTGTATAAGCATTCCGGAAGGCCTTATGACAGAGAGATCAAAGGAGATACTGAACCCTGAACAGCCTCTTTCCTATGAAATAACTGCTTGAGGAAATAAAGACTCAAGATTACGAGGCACTGCATTCAGCATCTTCATAGCCTACAGAAGACAAACAATGGCAAGCAGCCAAGAGAAAGAGGTGAATTTTTTGCCTGGAGCTTTTAAAGACCAATTTCCCTCATGCTACAAAAATTATTTGAGATCAAGCTTATGTTCCAGATTTCAGGACACACACTTTGCACAGCAAGACGGATCACCATAGGGAAATTCACGCCCCTCATCTGGTTCTGTAGGTCACCACCCTGCAGCCAGCCTCCCCCCAGAACACTCCTCAAGCTACTGTAGGACCTCAGAGAAAGCCTCTCTATTTCTCCTGAGCACCAAGTTTCAAAAAAACCCAACCGTAGAATGCAGGATGGTTTAATTTATTCAGATTACATTCTGCAGTAAAAGGTGACTGATGGGTTAAATTTTTACTCTGTCTTATTAAAGTACATTAGAGGACTTTGTTCTGACAAAACGTGCGTGATTACTTTGCTCTCTGGGAACCCCACAAGCTAACTATCAATGAACTTGTTAATACAACAACAGTAAGAGAAATAAAGTTTACCCTCTACAGCCCCAAGATTTCAGAATCAATCATAAAGCAATAGCAGAGCCAGCAAGATTTCTATTCAATTTTTACATCCCTTGAGCATATCAAACTCAACAAACAAAGCCCCCTTTGCTCTCCACGCAACGAGCTGAGCAAACTGCACCTCAAGGTCGATGTTCAGGGAACGTGCTGAATAGTGTGGGATCCCGCAAGCAACTTTGCTCAAACAGGGTATGACCCAACATGACGCCAGGAACTGGGATCTGACCTTGCACAGCTGATCCCATTGTACTCTTCTAGAGTGTAGTGTTTCCAGGATTAAGTTCCCAGGTTTATTTGCCAGCCCCCAGCTGGTATGTCTCTTGCCAGAATGTGATTGTTTTAGGTAGGCATAAGAGAACAGCACTAACAGCAGTTTACATCAGGACTTTTGCTATTGCCTCCACTGATAACAGTGAGGGGAGGAGTTTATGAAGTTAAGGAATATTGCTCATGTAATTTTCACGACAGGAGAGAGAGTTTAAGAAAGTTTAAAGTCCTTTTCCAAGGATCACAAATAATACAGCAATAGCAGCCATGAGGAAGTCTGGATAAGCAGCTAGATAATATTTAATATCAATAAAATACTCTCCCAGGATCAAGTAGGGGGTAATAATTCCCCATAGCAACAGACAACATTCAGCTCCTACCCTCGACGAGAAATCCAGAGCAAACAACCGCTCACATAAAGAGATCTATTCACAGCTTTCACACTTTGCATTCAGACAACACCCCCTCACCGCCCTCTGTCCCCACACCTTGGCTTCTCCAAGAAGGCTTGCCAGAAGACAGGTCCCAAGTGCTGAACTCTTTTCACCTACAATCTGCTTTGAGAAGCCTCTGTCTGACAGTGATTCTGAGGGATTCTTGCCATTCAGCAGTGCCTGAAGCATTATGTACTGCCCTCCTAGTGAGTGTGTGTAACACTAATGGGAAGCAGCTGGTGGGCTGAAGCCGACTTAAAAAAAAAAAGTAACAGGAGGAAATGCCTTTCATACAGTCACACAGGCTCAGTCTGTAATTGTGTGAGAAGCCAAAAGAATAAGAAGGGGGAAGGGCAAACGAGACAAAAACATTCATAAGCTACTACAGAAACCAGTAGAAATGCACTCTGTTACCAGTCCAGGAACTGAGAGAGTAAATGCCTCTGTCCCCTGCATCCTGCCCTGTCTCCCCAGACTCACTCCCTCTCAGCAGTCATGCCATTTGCTAAACCACTGCAGACTGCTCTCCCTGCACATGGGGACATGACTGCAGTGTACACACACAGACCTGTGCTAACGTAAACCCGAGGCAGGTACCAGTAGCAGAGCAGCTCTTAGTTTGTACTCAGCTCAAGAGGCCAAACTGAAGTCCAAGCTACCACAGCTTTGCAACGCTTGGCACCCATGCCAGACAGATTAACCTGGTTTGGACATGCCACTTCAAGCTGCCCTAATACGCCTAATTACTCTGCAGGGCTATTAGCATGACCTTGTGTAGTTGCTGTCAGTGCGAGGACCTCCACTGCAAGTTTGTATCTGCTCAGACAACAGAGCAAATATCTACCTGTTTGCAAAAAGCTAAGTAAAATGTTTCTGAATAGCCCACCCCTGATAATAATTTATCACATAGTTTTTCCAATGCATTTTCTGGTCTGCACCAATCAGGAGAAATGTGACAAAACTTTGCTCAAATCAAGACTGGCACTAACACAGTCACGACCTAAGCACATGCAAAAGCTCAGCCAATATTTTGGGCTCAGGCTGCCTCCATTTTAAAGGAAAGTACATTAAATGACCTGGTTGAATTGTGCCGTTTGGCATTAGCATAGGAAAAAGTCAGTGCTTTCCCATGTAGTAATTCTTTTTCTTCAGACTAGCACATTGGGGAAATTTCAGGAAACAGCTGGAATGAGGATCTTCTTCCACTCTTCCTAAAAAGAAGTATAAGAAGCAGCAGAGTCATCCAGCAACCGTGCTAAGGAGCTAGTACATTGCCAACAGTAGGAGACACTCTCAGATCTACTTGACATGGATACATTTGGAGTAGTTGGGAAGGAGGGGGAACATGCATGTAAAAATCAACAAGGATATAAACAAAGGCTGTCTTCTCCAGTTAGGGAGCTACCCCCCGTAAGCATTACTGCCTTTGGAAGCAGTTTCAAGAGCAAAGCAAGAGGAAATGTCAAGGCACTATCAGTAAACAGCAGACATGCTTCATGCTAGCAGAGTCAAGATGTTGGAGAGTCAAGTATGGGAATAAAAGTAAAGCTTACTGTCTCTGCCTCTTCACGTGGCAAATTCAACAAATACACATAATCTTCCATCCCAGACCTGGCATATTTGGGTGGTGGGCATATTTGACCACTGATTTCTAGCTTGTGTGTGTGCTTTTTACCGCCTCTCCAAACTCCTAATTAATTTTGTTACACCTGTGGCCTCCCAGCATAAAGTACCAGATGACTGGTACCTGACCTGTGGTGTGCAGAGCCCTGGGAGTCCACAGGCTGCTTCATGGGGATCAGCACAAGGTAGCTAAGGAAAGGAGTTTACCATCAGCTGGCTTCAACATGCTCTACAGGGGCTTGAAAAACTGCGTGTCTGAGAAAACTCCATGGAAATTGCCAATATCTGCAAACTGTGAAGGTGACAATTATTAGTTTAGACAGTACAATCTTTCAGACAGAGCTCATCTTTTAAACATATCCTAGCAGATGGAGGCTACTGGGCTGGGACTTGGGAGAATTGGCTGATTTTCCTGGCTCTGTCACTGGATAATGGAGCAAATTACTGGATTGCTGAGAGTAGCCGAGTTATTTATTGCTCAGCCTTGAGCTTCTTTACCTGTGGAATCGAGGTGGTCACACTGAATGCTTGGAAAGCTTAATGAGCCCTATGGAGGAGCTAAGCACTACCTCCGCTATGGGAGACCAGCATGCTGGAATCATACCAATTGACACTGCTATCAAGTGCTACCACTACACAAAAGGTAAGTAAAAAGTCCCGTAAAATTTCACAAGACTAGCCTGCACATCTGCCATGCCCCTGTATTTGAGTCTCACACTGACTTCCGAGATCTTATTCTCACAAAATGTGAAGAATCATTACATTCTGGCCCTGAAAGAAAGAGTCTGGAGACATTTTTACCAAATGAAGCTGTCTGAATATTGCAGGGGAAATGAGGCTGAAACAATAGCGAACTAAACACCAGAAATGAAACATGGGACTTTAGGCTATGTCTAAAGCTTTCTTTTTTTAAAGTTTTTTCCAAAACAGTCACTTATCCCTCAATTTGTGAGTTAAATAAAGAGCAACTAAAGGATGGCAAAAGATAATTAAAAAAAAATCTTCAGATAGATCAAACTTCCCAGGACACATTCTTCCAAGAGGAGTTAATATAGACATTTAATGCCCAGGAATTCAAAGTGCACTGAAAAAAAAAGAGAGGCTAAGAGAAATTTCCAGGGCTAACTGTGTTAAAAATTTTCACTCTGAAGATCAAACTGTCATAAAAACAGTCAGCCATCTTTTGGCTATAAGAGAGAAAATAAAATGCAGGCTTTGTGGTCTCAGAGACTGCCTGAGCTTTGGCAGGAAGCTCAAGAAATCTCTCTTCATGTGAAGTCCCAAAACCGAGTTGAGGCAACATCTACTGCCTGTACACACACACAAAAAAAACCCCAAGGCCAGCTCCCTCCTGTGTTGCACCATACTGTGTTTGGCTGGTTAAACCCCCTGAGCTTCCACTGCCCATGGGTATTTCTGGAATTCAGACCCCATTTTGGCTGCTGATCAAGGGAGGCGTTGGGCGGAAAGAGCTTGCAGAAAGAGCTCTTCTGGAGCTGTGTGTGGAGTTTGAGGCTCTAAAGGAGCTGTCCTGCTGTCCCTGCTCTTCCTCCTGGCTGCTCTCTCTGGAACCTCAAGGAAAGCAGCTTCTGAAGAACACTTGGTCCTGAGGTACATGGAGAACTGTAAGAGCTAAGGGAGATCATGTATGTGCTTAAAGCAGTCCCTGAGCCACTTCTGTCCCAAGGGCATTTACTGACTTTTCTCTTTAGAGTGAGCAGCCACCAAAAAGGGATCTTACTTCTCTGTGACTCCAGACACAAACACCTCTCTAAAATAGGATCATCTAAAATAAGATTATCTGAGCTAATGCTGTTTTGCACCTATGGAGTATCAAACTGTATTCAACTGTGTTTGGAAGAAGGCAGTATAATAGGACCAGGGAGCAGAGAGGGTACATGACAGCAGAAAAACCCAGGAGGGAGACACCAAAGACAAGGTCTGCAAGATTGGGTACTGACAAGTGGGCAATGGCTGGGGGGAGGGAGGGGATGAGATGGGGACAGACATTCTGTAAGGTCTTCACAGACCAAGGCTGCAAGAAAGGAAGCAATAAAACAAT
>KZ506513.1:54150-66136 GCA_002844005.1 Limosa lapponica baueri
TGACTCCCACAATGGAGCCTTGGAGGGCCACCTGCTATCTTGATACAAATAATTATGAATAATATAACAACAGATACCCCCCCCCCAAAAAAATCAAAAAGGCAAAAAGTTTGCATTTAGTATTTGCTGTATTCAAAATATTGCTTAAAATTTCTTGATCCATAATACTTTTACCAACCTTGAAACTACAAGTGATTTAATACAGAACCATAAGCTTGGATCATGCCTGAGTAGAGCACCTTGTGCTCAACTGTTTTCTTACAGCAGAAACCCTTAGGAGAAATTTGGGGGGAAAAAAAAAAATCAACCTGGGAATTACACTGGGTTTTTTTTCTGTTTCCCCACAGACAGACTTATCCCAGATTTTCCTGAGTTTGGCTAGTAATCAGCTCTAGCTGCCTGGCACCAGCTCAGGTAGGTTATCTATCGGAAGTACAACTTGGACATACTTCATTTTTGTCCCACGTATTTATAGCCAGATTTCAGCTTCTAAAGCCAATTCTAGGCCTTCACATCACAGCTACTAAACTTTCTAGACCTCTGTACAACGAGGAAATGACAAATTAATCTCTGCAGTTGGCTGTAAAGGTGAAAACCTGACACTTTAAGCAGCAGAAGTTCCTGAATAAGAGGAGAGCACAAGGCAAAATTATGACAAGAAGTTTTCATGGCTCAGCCTGGTAAAATAATGTAGACAAAAAACCTGACAGTCAAATGGTGCAGAAAAGAGAAAATCACACTCAGCAGACTGTCCCAAACCAAGAAGCTTCTGCTCTAGTGCAAGAGAAGCAGGACAGGCAGCATTAGAGGTGCACATCTGCCAAATACTCGGCACCTTGGTGACAGGGAAAGGGCTGTTCTTCTGAAACCAAACAAACGGGCATGCCTGCTTGGAATTCCTCTGCCTACAGCCAGCAAACGGGCCGCATCACTGTGGCTGCTAAAACAAACACCATCCAGAGAGAAGCACGATCAGAATGAGGAGGACTGGGAGACGTGGAGTGACTCACTGGTGTATTAAGCCAGAACTGAACTTCTTGCACAGAGATGAGTCAAATGGAATGAATCAACAAAGAGCAATAGTTATCTTTTTGTTAATAATACAGCACCATTGTACTAACTGTGCTCAACTGCCTGCAGTGCCATGGCTCTGCCACCTCCTGACTGCTTTTGTTCACCCTCTCTACTATTCTTGAGTAAGAAAACAGGACTTAAGCCTGCACATATTTAATACCAGGCATTGCACTGAATGATCCCTGTGGGGTGAAGACAAAATGCTCACAAATGTTCAAATACTCTGTATGATTGCCATGTACAGGAACATGCACATAGGCTGTGTATTGAAAGATTCCCCTGAGAGACTCGAAATGCCTGGGGAGTCCTTCACCTCAGCTCACCCTCTCTGACTTGGCCCCAGCTGGGAGAGCTCTCCACTTCCCACAAAAGCACATCGCTTCTCCTGTTCAGTGTTTTGCCTCTTGCACCCTCCGTAAGCTATTTCTTGAAACCTGGTATTGTCACCCCTGTGTGGATCCAGGGATTGTCTCTGCACTGGTGAACTTGCTTTGCTGGGCAGGAACCACCTTTCATCCTCAGATGTTTTAATTTCAAAAAAACCCCACTGAAAAATGGTTAATGAGTGATTCTTGCACTCATTGGGAAATATTGTGTTAAAGTGGTGTACAACAAAGACAGGTAAACAAACATATTTCAGGATACCAAAGTGTTCATGAGAAACATTTCACCTCACCAGAATTCATCAGCCACACAGACAGACCCCCCAGATCACTACAGGACCACTCTGCCACAGCTCCTGCTGACTCAAGCCACACGGCCTCCTGACAACTGCCAGCCCCACTGAGCCTACGGACTGCTGCTGAGCTGAGCCCAGGTATGCTGGGAGATGCCACAGGCAGGGATGGCCAAGGAACTCAGTGTCTCACTTTAAACAGCCTGTGAGTCCTGGAGATATGCTCCTTGTCTAAAATTGTGTGCCAAAGAGGAAAGCATCATGTAGTGTGGACAGTCAGTAAACACAGCTACTTAGACCCTGTGGTGATTATGTGCCTCCAAAAAGTGAGAGAGGCCACAGGAGGCGAATGAGCTGCTGACAGAGAAGAGCCAACAGTTTTAAACTGCCCCATTCCCCCAGTGCCAAGTTGCTACTTCAGTAGCAGTTGGTGGAGCTTTAAACCACTTCCAATTTACTTGCTAGTGTCCAAGCTAATACAGCAGCTGCTTGCTGTGGATGGGGAACCAAAGGCTTTAAGGCCCCCACACAGATATAAAAGCTGTAAAACGTGTATTACGCACCAAAGATGAAGGGTCTTCTGGCACTCCTTCCACTGTCCCCTGTAGCCTCTCCAACAAGAGGGCTTGGGGCAAAGGTGCAGGAGGCAGCAAACAGACATCTCAGCTTAGTTGGTTATCCATCAGGTGGACAGCGCTATGTGATCTTTGCAATAATCCCAGTAAACACAAAAATCTCTTCCTGACACTCATCTGAACAGGCAACAATGCAAGCTGCAGCTACAGAGCAACAGCACCTAATCCAGAAAACACATTGTACTTGATTTCATGGTCATAACATCATTTTACATTTGCAATGACTTTCATCTCAAACAATCTAAAAATATATTGAAAAATATACTGGTGCATCCCTTAATCAACTTGTTTTACCCAAATGCTGAACTTCTTTGTAGGATAAGAGTGCACATCAGCATTTTTTGACAATTTTGGACTATAAGAAAAGAACACAATATCCCACTGGAAGTGCAGGGCTTGGCATAGCAGAAGAGCTTCAAACTGAAATATGTCCATAATTCTGGGATTGCTTGTGAAAGGCACCATGAAATCCTGAGTGACCACATTAAGTACAGACCAGTTAAATACATTTCCTTATAGTCTGTTATAGAAGCCAGTTCTGAGCTGGCATGCAAAGCCTTCAGCCAAGTATTTTATATAGCTTCTAACATACTATATTTGTCTTTGGAAATTGGCAGTTTGCATTGACCATGAGTAAACCTTACTATTCAAGCAACCACATTTTCAGCTCATAACTATGTATTTGACTAGTACCAAAAACTGAGAGACATATGAAAATATTTCTCCACAGGCTTTAGAAAACTTCATCATATCTGTCCAGGTCTAATACCTTTTTCTGACACCAGGACCAAGCACAACAAAACTTTGCAACAAGGATGATGAGCTATAAACTTACTGGAAGAACAATTTAAGATTATTCAGATTGCAGATGCTGGTTAAAGAGAAATATGAAAGCGATCTTTTATTTCAGTGGAATAGCACCCAAGATTGAGGCTGTGATGAAAAATTACCTGGATTAGGCTTTGGGCTTTCTTTTTAATGTGACATCTCATAAAGGAACATTAACAAAGCACAGGGACAGGACTCTCTGCACAAAGATCAGATTCAGCCATACATTACTGCAGGGTACCAAGGCAGAGCCTTTGCTTCCCCTTGCAAAATGGGGAGGAGTGAAGGTAAATGTGACAGCAGCACAGGAAAGTGCTACCCAAAGCAGCTTTTAAAAAAGCCCACGTGCTTTAGCAGCTCAAAGCCCTGGATGGACTCCTTTCCCAGTGGCAGGTTTTATGGCCTGCACTGAGCTCTATGCCACTTTGGCTAAATTCCTACTGGTACCGAAGCCAATTGTTTAAAACATAAAATTAATTTCATTCCAAAATAGCTTTCATTCAGAAAGCAAACTAACTCCTACACGTCGAATGACCACATGAGGATTTGAGCAGGATGTTCCAATGACCCATTTGTCCAGAAAGACAAATACTTCATGTCAAACTGCAAACAAATTTCATCTAAAATTAATCTCAGGCTAAGCACATCACTGTTACTGCCGTGGGTATCTTAGGCTCATTTTAACTGCCAATAATCACAGCCAAAGCAGCATATAAGATTCGCAAAGACTGCATACTGCTAATAGTTGCACTAATCCACTTGGGAACACATCACAGGGCTGAAGTAGCAGGTTGAGGAATATAATCTGTATATATACCAAGTGTAGAGACCTAGCTGAAGAGTAACAAGAAAGAAGCATTTGTTGAAGACAAAAAATCCTGTTCCTCGTTAGTCAGGTGGAGATCTACCAGGAAAGAAGAAATCATATGCCACATGAAAGAAGCTTCATCTGCCCAGCCCTTATAGCCTCTTTCAGACTTCCAAGTTTGTTTTAACTGTATTAGATGCTGGAAGATTTTTGGGAAAAACAACTTAGCATAAACCAAACAATGTACACTGATTTTTTTATTCACCTCCAGTGCCAATCCTCTTGCCTTATCAGGACTCACTCTTAGCCCTTTTGGTAGTTCTGATCGCATCCGCTCCCTTTTGTATAAGGCAGACTTACTTTCCAAATATTGATTCCCTCCCATAGACACTGTCACAAATTTCAGAGGAAAAGAGACAATATGGGATAGAAATGCTAACTGAAATCCAACAGGAATTGTGTGCCTTTGAAAATGCACAGTTCCACCAGAGTAATGTGAGACAAACTGTTGGTATGAGGGATATAACCTTTAGAAGAGGGAAAAGGATAAAGAGTGAATTTCCAGCTTCCCTTTTCAACTTTTTTCTTTCCCCTCTGCTAACCAGGACTTACCCGTACATTTAACTATCAGCATTCACATCTTAAGCCTCAAGATACAACTTTCCTTGCCTTTCACTGTGCATTTTCACTTTCTGTAATCCCATACTGTATGCAAGAATAGAGCCCTCTACAGTCTGTTGATGCAAAACATTATCAAAAACCACTGTTCAGTTTTTGCAGCAGAAAATTTTGTTCCATTCCTTAGCAGGGAATGTCAAAGGAAAAACAGAATGTGTCTTCATGGTGGTTTAAAGCCCAAATACTAACACGCATTGCCCCATTCTCTTCTCCCTTTATAGCCTGCTCCAACAGAATATGTCAGTGAAACAAACAAACAAAAAATTATTTTAAATACAACCAAATCTCACAACGGGGAGTGATTACAGAAGCAAACATCAGGTTGCTTATACAAAAGCTGAGCACATCAAGTTCTAAGGAGCATTTACTGCCAGATTTCTAGCTGAACATTTTTTAAAAGCCAATGTGCATTTCTGTATTTCTCATTTTTAAGTGTTAATATATAAACAATATAGCTAATCAATAAGGAAGAGGATATTTTTCCTCTTGCTATAATTAGGCAGGAAAAGGTACTTAATTCCTTTTTCAATATTTCATGTTTATACCTCTGAAGGAAAAAACAACATGACCAATTTTCACTGATTTGGTATTTCAGTGAAGATTGATTTTTTGCACTTTTGTACTCAGAACGGTACTTCAGTCTCAAGGCATAAACTTTCTTCAGTGCTGCTGCTGAAATACAACAAAGACAGAATTTCAAAGCACCCACTAGACTCAGCTCACTTTGGAAAGGTGGAGGGGAGAACTCAGCATGGCACTTACTTTTTACTTTTCAGGCAACCGTAGAATCCAGCCATGGTCCTTCCCAGGAGGCGTGTGTGCATTTAATTCATCCTTGTGTGTGGATGCCAGCACAAAGATTCTGCAGCTCTGTATCCTGCTCACAAAATGCCCACACATGCACACAAGAAAGCCAGCATGCCGATGCAATTACTAGCCAGATAAAGTTCCTGATCTGAGGCCCTCAGACTCTGCTGAACTGGGTCCAAGGAGGGCTGTGCCTGTTCCATAAATGGTTATGAATTGTTAACTCCCCCTTTTCCTGTCTCCTTCCAGCTCTTGGTAAGCACCGCATCCTAAGTGTGAAATACCATATGGCATTTGATTCTGTCTCCCTGTGGGACTAATGAGAGGCTTGGTTGTAATTAGGATGTGAAGAAGCCCTGAGGAGATTAATTGTTTTTGTTATTTTTTAGACAGAGAAAGGCTACAGAAAATACTTGCAACATCTTTGAAATAACCACTAAAAACTGTAGTCATTCTCCAGCACATAAGGGGTGCACGGGACCTTCCAGAACAGGCATTATCCCCCCTCACTGTAAATCACAATCTATTCTAACAAGCTGTTCTGCAAATTAACAGAAAAAAAATACATCCCTGCAATATTGCAAGGTCAGGTAAAAAGCTATGGAGTTTAAAGTAACCAGCACACCCATATGAGAAAAATACTGCCTGGTGATGTCCTCTGACAATCCACTAACTGTTGTTACTCACTACCACAACCAAGGAGGCCCTCACTGGGTGTGGAAGGAGGAAAATGGCTATGGTTAAATCCCAAGCAGCTCCATTCACGGGGTGACCCAAGCCCTGGGGACAACATAGCTGCACACATTTCTGACATTACATCGCATTAAATTCATATGGAAATGAATCTGCATCATGGCTGTTAAGGACCTTTGCTGAGGTAAGAGCAGAGAGATGTGGCAAGACATCGCTTGTGCTGCCTGCACACAACTAGGGAATATTGGCAGCCAGTAACACAGTGTTAGCCGCTTCCTGGAGTCGCAAGTCCTGGTAAGAATCTCAGCTCTTGATTAAAAAAACACATACATGCATATTTAAATGTAGTAAGTTCATAACTCTGTTAATTGCAAAGGAAAGATTTACACTCATTCCTAAAAGATCAGAAGAAAACCACATTCATTCGTATTTCTCAGCTACTATATAATATTTGAATACTTGGGTCTGGCAAGCCAGTAAGAGGGAGTATTATATGAGTACTGCTATATGAGTTGCCCTTAAAGGGTTTGAGTAGCAAGACCAGATCTAAGGTGGAGCAGTTCTTCTGGAAAACTAGGAAAAAAATATTTTATTTTAACACCTTTCCCGTAAGAGAGACATGAAGTTTGAGAAATGCACCTCTGGTGAGGATCCCCATAACTGACTCAGGTACAGCAGTTCCATAATAGTGCAGAACTTTAAAATCTATGAATGGACAACCCAATTTCTCTATTTTCTACAAAGCCCTCTACACAAAGGAAAGCCATGACACAAATAATGAATGACAGTAAGTGCAAGGGCCATCACAAACAGGAACCAAATTATATTCTAGTCTAGTTTTCCACTTAGCAGGAAAGAGCAAGCCTCTACAAGCAGCCAACTTCAATGCCATCCACAGAAGAACTGCAAATCAAACCTGACATCAAGCAGGTACACTTTTTCTCTCTTGAGAAAGGACAAAGAAGCAAAAATACAGTAACACTAGTTGACGTTTTACCCAAATGAGTTTTGCTGCTGTCCTGAATTACTGCATTTGTTACGATGACTTCGCGCTGAACTCCTAATCCTAACAGAAAAAAACTACAGAGCATTAGTCTCCACCCATCACAGAAAGTCCACAGAGAAGAAAAAAAGTCAAAGTCAAGGCTCTGGTTATTGGGTAAAAACCATCAAAAAGGAATTCCTGGAGATTACTGAAGAAACTTTCTGACTGGCTTAATGTACAAAACCTTGGACATAGGATTGTATCTGAAATCTGCCTGGCATTTAGTTCAGAAAATGCTACCAACAGAAACATTTATAGTAAGAAATGAAGGAGACCTCGTAAGGAATCCACATTTGTATTTAAAAGCAAGAAAGAACAAATGCTCTTCAAGTGGGAAGGCCCAATCCCTAAAGCCTGTGGAAGGGTGTAATCCTGATGGTTTTGGAAGAATTTCGTCACTTTAATTGCTGTAGAATATGGTCCACAAGCTTCAAAAGATCAGATTTTTTTGCTAACATGAAGCAGATTCCCTGTCTCCTAACCTCCTCAGATAGTTTGCCTTCAGAATATGTTTCCTTTCATTATTCTTTTTTCTTTCATATATTTTTGTCTTGAAGTTACTTACTTGAACATGCAAATCTTCATCTGTTGGGTTCCATTTAGGTCAAACAGTCCTGTTCCCAGGAACTGGCAGTTTAGCAACACACATTGCACCATCTAGAAACCCCCTTACTTTCCAAGAAGCACAGACTAGTAAATAGTCATTAAAAATAATTACCCCACCTCAGGATTTAATCCATTTTGATTCTCTATCTTCATATCAGTCTCCAAGCCACTTCATGGTAATATTTATTATTCACTGCTCTGCCTCTCTAACGTTAGCGCAGCTCCAAATGGCTACACACTGAGCTTTTTGGGTACAGATCTGAAATCTTAGATGTTGATAAACATCATGGCTCTATATCCACAGGTAAATCAGTGCAAGTAAGCAGTTATGTACTGCTCCCCAGGTCTGACAGCCAAACAGTCACTGCGTTGACATTAGTTAAAACGAATGGGCTGCTCTACTGCCAGTTGATTAATTAAAGCTGCTGTTTTCAGCTTGGAAAGCAGATGAACACCAAATAACCACAGAATACAGACTTTGGCAAAGTATAAATGTTTTTTTAAAGATAGGGAAGACAGCAAGTTTAGACACCTAGAAGTAGAATCAGATCTGGATTTCCTCTGAAGTTTGTGGCTTGGCTTGATTGAAATAGCCCAGTCCAGGCCCACTTTCATTTGAAAATTACGGCCTTCCCCACTGACTTCTTCAAACTCACTGTCACTGCATTCCCTCAACAGCCTCAACATTGCACTACCTCCTGTGATCACTGCACATCCAAATGCACCTCGAGTCTTCTGAGTCTGCAGGCAGAACAAGCAGTCCAGGTGGCAAGCTGCCCTCCCGCAGTGGTACCGGCAGCAAGGAAGAGGTAGCAGCAGAGCTCCCAGCACTGGTAAACTTCCCAAGAAGTTTCTTAATTTCTCCGAAAGGAATGAGGGAGGCAAGTCTGAGCAAGGCCCAGCAACCCAATCACTGAGAAATGTTTGCACCAAAATATATCTCCTAAAATCAGCGAATTATTTGTTTCACAGGCACCTGTGTCGTTGCAAAAAAAAAAAAAGGCCTCTTCAATGTAAGTAACCAACAGCAACAAGCAATCCAATGGGGGAATTTCAAAGTGAGATAAAAAACACTGGCACGTTTCCACAGTCACTTCCTACACGTATACACGTACACAGGGTACATGCCAGCAGCCTGACAGCAGAGGTGTTAGGAGCTACACACACAACCAGCAATCCAAAATATGTTTCGTGTCCGACAGATCTACTGCTTTTCTTGCAGCCTCTTGCAAATAGATCTCTAAGGGCTAACTGTGTTCTTGCCTACCCAGCTCTCAGATGGCAAACACTTCACACTTCACAAAATGTCCATTCCAAGTTGGCTTGCATGCAATGAGGACACATACACAGTGCAAAACAGCAGGGATGGACCACATGACACACAGTCAGGAAATCCCAAGATTCACAAACTGTGTTTAAATATGGACATTTGCTTATTTATTTGTTCATTTATTTATTTATTTATTTTCAGAAAGGGACAAGAGTTTCATTTGAATTTTTCACCAAACAAAGCTAGGGGTAGGAGCAGAAATCCTACAGTCAACTGATAGACCGTAGCATTTCAAGCTTCCTGTATATTTTGGTGTCTCTGAACTGACTTCTTGCTAGTAAGGCAGACTTCGTTCTCTCATTTTCAGCCTTTAGCCCCTACCACAATCCAGTGTACTTCCCTCTTTCCTAGTCACTGTAACAAAGTGACATTTTGACTGCATTCCTGTGGTAAGCTTTGCCGTTGCGAAAAACAGTGTCCATCAGGTGAGAAGTCACTAAAGGACGTTTGCAGCTCCCCTGTCACCACCGCGACGGGGTGAGCTGTCATACACTGATCTATATCCCAAACCATTCTACCATTCTATATGCACTTGGATTTTATATAATGAAGATTCTGTGTATTTCTTACGTGCATGTTGCATTTGTATCCCTCGCAACATTTTTCACTTTTTGGTTATTTTGCCTCTCCTCACCTTTCCCAGCCACTGTCAGCCTGAGCACCACGTGCGCTCCTGCATCCCCCAATGCAGTTGAAGCCACGAATCTGCACAGGCCCTCCCCTCCTTTTCGGGCAGGGCTGCAAGCCATTGACATTTTCTATTCATTTGTTTAACTCTGAAAAAGTAAACCTGTCAGTGTCTGGGCATCAAATGAGGTATCTGGGTCAAGTCCAGCAGAATCCAAGTCTAGTTTCTAGTTCTCGTGTCTTTACCATTGAGCAATGGAAGCCTAGGTTAATTGAGAACTTTCAGACTAGATTTTATGCTGCACTTGATCTTGCCCAAGTGTTTATGAAAATGTGGCATTACAGCTGAATTGCATGTAAAGCGCTTCTACCCATTATAACCTGGAATAAACCCTGTGCAGAAATCTAACCGTAACGTTGCAAGTCACTCTTCCCATACCACAATTCTCTCAGCATTTGGCATGTGGATTGTTTACCTGTGTGCCAGCATAAATGGCACTCTCAGGAAACATTTTCCTGAAGCAGAAATGGATTCAGCTTTCTTACAAGTGAGATTCCCAGGCTGGCAAATGGACCTGGCTTGGGATTTTTCAGTGAAAACACTTCAATACTAAAGAAACTGTTAAAAGCTGCACTATCAGAGCTTTAAACAAGCAGGGTTGGAATCAAACACAGTACTCTGCAGAAAACAAAGAAGTGGAGATAAGAGGATTTCTGGCTTGCAGAGTTTATATATCCATCTGTGATTAATATTAGGAGGAAAATGAGGGTCAAAGTCTATCTCTGAAACTGAAACTAGAGAATGTAGTCAGGGGCTCTAACTATGTATTATATCAGTTTTTTATTCACGCATATAAGCCTGAAGAATTTGCCATGATACTTGCTCTGGAGTCTAATTACTGTATGTTACTCTACTTATGTCTATTTTTACACTTTGTGTACAATGCATGGGATTTGGAGGATTTTCGTTGTTGTTGTTCCCTGTTAGAGGACTTCCTGCAAGCTCCTTCAGTAAAAAGAATATTTGAAAGAAAGCAGCGATACATGTAATCTCTTTGATTCCAGTGTTTGGTAATTCTGAGTCTGAATCGTTTCTTGCAGTTTACCACAAACACATTGTCTTCACCTCTGAGGAAGGAGTGAAGATAAACTTTGGTACAGGGTATCCACGCATTACTGAATTCTAAAATATGGCCAGAAAGATACTGGTATGCTCAATCTGTCCTCTGTCCCCCCACAGTAAAACATGAACTCTTCCTAAATTATCTGGAGATGAAGGTCAGGCCATGTGTCATTCAAATGGTAATTTCCCCTAGATTTGCAACAGGATCACAGATGTAACCTCAGACTTCAGTATCAGAAAATACCAATTGCCAAACAAATAATACAGATAAAGAGATAGAAGTATTTGTTAGACATTTTACAAATCTATAAGCACTGATTTGCATATAAATACATCATTTATTTATAGAGAATGTAACAGCATCCCTGTATACATAGACAATATAGCTGGGATGTGCTGCCTCTCACATATCTGCTTTTTTCATCCAAGATCATAAATCTAAAATCTAAGGTTTTAATGAGTCTGAATGAAAAGCAGATTATTTTTGACACAGTGGAAGAGTTTGGTATTTCCTGTGAAAATACTAGCACGGTCAATATTTTATATACTGGGAAACTGTGGTTCTTTTGTCTAAGGGGCAGTAGTGCAGAAGCTGAACAAAGGAGCTCTATTTCTACGCATTCTGACTTAAGAAAATACCATGTTAAAAAGTACTAAGTTCCAAAAACACAACTTTTCCTTCTCGGTGTCCAGGCACCAATATGCAAGACCATCTGGAAAGAAATGTGAGAACACAGTATGTAGCTACAGGCATGTGGACCAGTGCCTAGTCTAGATGTCGAACATCAGAGGTAACAGTTACTGAGTCTAAACAAATATCCTGCAACGATGTGAATAATGAATTGAGTTTTCTACACCCCATTCTTCCCAAATTCCCCTCCAGGGATAGATCCAGTCAATGTCCTTGCCAAGCTCCCTTGGAGACGGATCAGACTGACATTGCCACTAATTCTTGTGCTGTGAATAGCAATCAAGTTTAATGACTTCCCATGTATATTAGTTTTGCACTAATGTAGGCCCAACTCTTCAACAGAATTACTCCTGATTTGTTTGTAC
>KZ506513.1:85262-99971 GCA_002844005.1 Limosa lapponica baueri
AAAAATGTCTGTGCTAAAGTAAACTGCAATTTTGGCAATAAAGGACTATTACTGTTTTTCTTCGATCACCATTTAGTGCAGAGTAGGTTGAAATCCAGTTTTTCATTAACAACCTAGCACTGCGGACACAAGCACAAGAGTAACTTCACATATGCAACACAAATTCCACTAAGTCTTGTTTTGTGTCAGCTTCTGCGGGATCTGGGCCTTGGGTTGTAATTCCTTTAGAAAAGGGACTATATTTGATTTGTCCATGAAGCATCATACTCATTTGTGGTGCAAGGTAATCCAACAAGATAATTTGGCTTTTAAGGAGGTACATAAAGGCTTACAGATGAAACACTAACGGCTTTAAGAAAAGATAAGAATTTTTGAGGGGTTAAATCACTTTTAGATACTTACAAAATTAATAAGGACCGATGAATACTTGGTGTATTCAGTCATGCATAATTATGCATGGATTAATATTCTTTGTTTACTTTTAAAGCACATCTGAAGTATTACAAAGGTTTAGATGTCAAGTCTAACTAGGCATCCCTAAAAACCAGGTACACCATGAAGTGTGGTTCCACTGGACTACTATTCATTCACTTTTCCTCTTAGTAAAACTCTTCTGTGAATTTTAATGAAATTGTATTAAATGAGGAAGATCATCCGCTATTGATTCCTAGGCCTAAAAAAGACATTGCTGGTATGGCATGATTAACAAATGCTCTTGTACATGCAGCTTTAACCAGCAGAAAAATGTTTCTGGTCAATGTAACTTCTACAAGTTTCCTGTACAAAATAAAAATAACGTGGTGTAAGCCGTTTCTGTGTTGAGGCCTTTGTTGCTTTGGAATGTTGCCATTAAAAGAAACGGCACAATCTCATGCATAACCAGCAATGCTATGCCTGGGGCACCTGACCTTTGAATTCTTTTTTACTTATTTGCTCTCTTAGCTCACATCTATGCTTAATTACTAGATTTGTTCCAACTATGTAACCTAGTCTCCTACCAGAGGGGGCTGGGTAAATGGATTTGACCAGGGAAAAATGTAAACGTGCTCCTTTGTCATCCAAAATACTTCTGCAAAACTTTCTCAGAAATTCCAAGGAGATAACTAATGATTTGCTGGTCACTCGTAAACGTTTCTTGTCCAGGTGATTCTGCTTGGGTGCCTGTCTGGTGTAGTTCCCTGTACTTTGTTTCTCTGGTTCAGCCGAGTTGTTTCAATTTGGCCACACGACCAAAATGATGAACGGAGTCCTGAGTGGGAAGGTGTAAACGAGACAAAACTGATCGGAAGTAAGAGTGCATTGCACAACAGCAGCTTTCCTAAACAAGTTGACACAACACGTTAAAGTGCCTGAGACCATCTGTGGTGGAGAACGAATTACTTTCCCTCAGTCCTAATGCTGTCATGGTGTTTTCTTTTGGTTACAGTGGGCTCTCAAATGAAGAGTGTGGTTGTTCGAGCCAGATAGCTCGTAAAGTGGTACTGTATGAACTACCTAATGAAGGTCTAGAGACACATGTTAATCTTGTCACGACCTTTGTGTTGCTATTTTTTTTTAGAGACATTTATACTCTTTGCAAACTACTATTAATGGTTTACCTCAAATCAGAAATGTGCTTTTTTATTTGTTTAAGGCAGAAAATAAAATACTCTTGCATAACGGTGATGATTGGTTTTATTTACTGCAATTAAATGCAATACTTAATCCTCCCCCAGTGTTTCCAGTTTTATATTGTCTTTCTGCATTGCCTTACATTATCCAACACACAGATTGAAGATAATATATTCTAGCTGAATGCCTGTAAGTATGGTTTTGTAATATAACTTGAACAGTATATTAAATACAGAACATGTTCATGTTGTATAATATGCTTTGCCATTGTAAAAACAGAGTTAGGCATAAAAAGGCACGAGTAATTGTGAAAACTGAGCAAAAGCTGGAGCTTAGGAAGGCTGTCGTGTAGTGGAACTAGGTTGGGCTATAACCTACCCTTCAGTGGACCCAACCATCTGACTCTTAATTCATAACGTATCCTGAGGAACTAATATCAATCTATACGTTACAACATGATGCATCACAAAGAATAATAAATAAAAACTACCCAGAAAACTGACAGTAACACAAGGCAAAGCTTAATGTTAAACATCTGTGCCTCTTGGGAAGGAAGTACTACACTTCGGTAAGACTGCTTTTTCAGTGAAAACAAAGAGAATTTATTGTGAAAGGGGAAGAAGTGAGCCACAAAAGCAGTGGTTTCATGAAGCAGCAGGCATGGATTTTATTTTCTTCTAAAGCGCTGGAGAAAATGGATGAGTTTTGGCTTCTTTTTTACTCTTCATTGCAACTTGATCCCTTCCATCAAGAGTGACTGGCCTCAATGACTAAGCAAAAAGAACCACGCCAGGTACCTTAACAGATTGTACATTAACCAGGACACGATTGTACATTAAGTAGGACACGATGACCAACCAAGAGCAGAGACTGTCAGTGTCTGAACCCCCATTGCTTGTGTGTGTCACCGAGCTGTGCGTGAGGAGCTCTAGGGCAAATCAAAACAATCAAGTAGCATCTCATTTCCAACCAGTTCTGGCACGCTGTCAGCTGCTTTGTACAATTCAGGTATTCTTTTGTCCGGACTCTACCTGCTCTTAATCAGCTTTATTAGTTCTTACTTCATGCTGTTTCAGTGAAAAAAAAAAATAAAGTTCAGTAATGAATGCTTATGTCAAGAGTTATGTAAGGGGCTTTACAAAAAGCGAGGGCGTTTCTATGCATTGCCTGGAATCTCTGGATTAAGAAGAAAGGGCTTTATATCATAATTGCTGTATTCTTGTATTTCAAGCAGATGGGCTGATATAATAATGGGCATTGTGTATTTCTGCTTTAAAAACAGCCTGTAGGATTTCGACTTCAGCATTCTGCACAGGGTACAACCAACTGGCCACGTATTTCAAATAACAAGCTTAGTTCAGCCAGCACCCCTGAGAAGACTTTCTGTTCCCACTAGCTCTTGTTACGTGGCATTTTCATTAGTTTTGCACTAACTTCAGATCTGATTGCAAGACCTGCAGTCCCAGAGCCCTACTTCATACATGTCAGAGCAAACAGAGTTTCCATAAAAAAACCCAACCTCTTGAAACACCAGCCGAGTGCAACAGCACACGCCAGGCTCAAGCTAAAAGGTGTGAAGTTATTCCAGCAATGTTACACATTCCCATTGCTGAACTATAAAAATGCTGCTTTTAATGCATCTTTTCACCTACTTAATGTTCTGGTTGTCTAAACATTCTGTAACTTTCATACTTGAGATATAACACTTATTCCTGTAACCATTGAAATTTAATCTACAAAGGTATTTGAAAAGTTCTAAAGCAAACCGTTACGTGTATCTTTAAAGATTAACTTTCAGGATAATAAACAAAATTATACCAAACAGTCCAGTGTGCGAAAGGATGGGGCTCAAATTAAGTATCTTGATAGGAAAAGGAAGGAATTAATATTAAAACACCTCAAACCAGGTTCTAAATAATGCCACCTGTAAACAAATAGGAAACACAAAAGCTGTTTCAGTACGAAGATTGCAATGGTGTCTCAGATTTTAAAGTGCACACATATTTTATTTACTAACAATCTTTCAGATGGAATAAGGACTTGGAGATAGAGGGTTTCCTTTCTCAGTTTCAATCAATACAGGTGAATGCAAGAAGCAATTACAGAACTGCTGTATTTATTTGTTACTGAATATTGTGACAACACGTTGATAAAACACTGGAAATTTACACCCAAGGAAATCTTTAGTTCCTGCTCCCCCAGATTAACAAAAAGAAATACTTCCTCACTTGTAATTGAAAAGCCTGTCTCATGGGAAATGGGTAATTATGGACAAGAACTGTCTATAGAATGACAGAGGAGGAAGTTTTGCCATTTTTAATCCACAAATATTGCGTAGAGAAAAGATACCCTTGGTATGTTGTATCAGTGCAACTGAAACATTTTACACGGTCAACAAATACAATAGTTGATCTTCATTGTAACTATAAAATTCAAAAAAGGAGACTTATGAGGGGCATAAAGGTTCTCCAAAATTGTCAGAAAATATTTATGTGAAGAAAATAAGGTATTTTAAAATAAAAGTAATAGATCAACAGTACTTTGAGTAGCAACCATTTGTCATTCATGACCCTGAAAAGGCACTCAACCTCTGAACGTGTGAACAGAGAAGACTGGTAAGACCTGGCTCAGAAGCGTGTAGGAATCGCCAGTATTGAACATTGGGGGGAAACCTATCTACCATCAACAATTACGATTATTTATTTTTTTAATTACTATTTATTAGAGCAGAAGTTACAAACATGGGTAAGATTCTATGTAATGAAGGCAACATCATCACATAAACTTAGTATATTGACATGTAATAAATAAAGCATACTAAAATGAAAGCTGAAATAATCAGTGTATTGAACTTAGAACTGGTCCTCTATATCTTGCTAAGGGACTTTGTCCAAAAGCAATTGTTGCTGTCTTCTAAATATAGGCAGCTGAATAAATATGGATGTAACTCAAGCTCCTAGGCTGCGTTTTCACATTTTTACCTACATGCAGCACAAATCTGACAACATTTGACAATTCCTCTGGAAATTGTTTGTAAGGAAACCTATACTAAGTAGCTATCTCACTGCATGTGTCTTCAAAAGGGCACATTTTGAAATCGTGCGATCCGATTTTCAGCCTGCATATATATATGGGGACTGTCAATATGCTGCCAAGCACTGCCCTTTCACCATCTAACATTCGGAGCTCTGCTCAGACAATCATTCAAGTTCCTGAAAGTGCTACATCCAGCACAAGTTCAGTGAAATCCATCCTCCCAAAGACCAGCAAGTTTTCAGAAGCACCTCTACCATTGTAAATAGAAAACAAACATTTTTACAGTGTGGGTTTTACAGGAGATGGGATTTTTTTCCATATTTGGAAATCTATTACTTCACACAATTGAGTACAAATATCCTCCACACCTTCCAGTCCCATCATTTTAACAATCTGATTGAGGAGGCACTTCATATGCTTGCTCTAGGATTTACATAGCTAAGTTTTTTTTCCAATGACTCATTATTACTAAATACTGTAACTTTGATTATTTACATGGTTCCCTACATTTAGTCACAATATAACACTTTGAGATCTCAATCTGTACCTTTCCAGTTCTTAGCAACTGGTCCATGAAAGTTTGTCTAGCCCTGGGGAAAGTTTTGGTCCTCTGTAATCCAAAAGGCAAACACAGATTCTGGTTTTGTGGCTCACTACACCAGTTAGATATTCTAGCCAAAGGAATTACCTAAGCAAAAAAAACCTCAGTATATCATATACCTTTTAATGGTAAAAGGGCTTTCTTCTCCCACTTCTGTATAAAAACTTAAGAGCCATTACATAGTAGCTGTTCAGCATCCTCTTCTGGGCTCTGCTCCACAGAAAGTATCTGAGCAGGGGTTTGTCTGAATTATCTCAAGAGGAAATAGAGGGCATCCTCTGACATCTGCATCCATCTCTCTTCTCAAGATTAATTTCCTCTCATCTCCTGTAGATTAGTACACGAAAAAGTTACTTGAAAGGAGTTTGTTGGGGAGGTAGGGAGGGAAAGGGTATGGGGAGGTAGCTGTAAGGTACCCGCCAACAAACTGAAAGCATGCTAAACTGTGAAAGGGCTGTAACAACAGCCAGAAACGTAGCAATCCTGGATGGAGATCAGACGACTACCTGCATATAAATTCACTAACTTCAGACAGTACCTCCCACCCAGATGTACCACATACTGAGTTGCCTAACAACGTTTTAGTTGTCTAAAGCATGCTGAGCTGTTAGCATGCATGTTGTTACTAACAGAATAACCACCTATCTGCTAATGCCCACGACAGATGCTTTGCTATACAATGAAGCAGACAAATATTGCTCTTCAACTGCAGCTGTGCATAGCGTTTTTGAGCTAAACTGAACAAACCTTCAACTGCATAGAAGTCACACTCTTTTTATGCCATGTTTATACTTCTTAAAAACACTTACCATTTATCACCGTAAGCACTGCGGCAACTAACCTCACCTGCCAGAGACCTGTCAAATCCAGTCACCTTAGTTCTGGTGTCCCTCTTTCTCACCTGTCCTCTGGAGGGTCTCCTGAAGCGGCGAGCCATCACGAGGGGTAACATCTGGTGCTGCCATGGCAGTGTGAAGTGTCTTTAATTTCACTTTGTTGTGGAGCATTTTCTTACATTTTCTTTGTATCTTTCTGAGTGACTCCAGCTGCACGCAAGTGTCCGTCTCTGAAAAGCCACATTCATCAGATAAAAGATTAGAAGAAAGCTTTTTTCGCTTTTTCTTCATTTTGTGAGAATTTCTCTCCTCTTCTCTGGATTGTCTCTCACTTTTCTGTCCTTCACAGCTTAATTTACTACTAGACCTCTTGCATGACTTTTTAAGCTTATGTTCACACTGCCTTCCAAAGCCCTCGTAGACAGAATTCAAACAGAAGCTACGTTTGCTGCTTTCCTTCTCTTGACCTTCCAGAGTTACATTTTCAAGATAAACCAGTAATTCTCTTTCCCTGGCTCTGGCAGGCAAGCACCCTTTATTATAATTGGTGTAAATTTCTTCACACCTTCTTTCTGTTCTCTTCATTAAGCTGCTACGTGCTTCGCTAAAGTACTCGGAATCACTGATGTCTTCCAACAAATCCTTTAATCTGCAAGCAGACCTACATGCCTTGTGCGGTACGGTACCTTCATTGCTACTGTCTTCTTGTTTGAATTCCTTATCATGACTAACAGCAGTGCAATCCAATGAATGATTCAGTCCAGCAAGTGGTAAGTTATCAATAGTCAGTGAGTGATTCCTCTGCACTTGCAACTTTTTTGCAAACCTACCCCCTTGGGTCTTGTTTTCTAACAGCGTATCTGTTGACTCAAGTTCCCCAACAGTGATCACCAGTTTACAGCTATCATCGTGATTACAATTTCTCTTGTTGAGGTTTTGTACAGGACTCACTTCTCTGAAGTGCTGTACATGTTTGCCACTCAAGCTGATGTCAAAATCGCCATCCTCATCAGACACCACTCTCTTCCACCAGC
The DNA here is from genome assembly GCA_002844005.1 of Limosa lapponica baueri. Taxonomy (NCBI): domain Eukaryota; kingdom Metazoa; phylum Chordata; class Aves; order Charadriiformes; family Scolopacidae; genus Limosa; species Limosa lapponica. Next base: position 92,381 of record KZ506513.1, read on the forward strand.
ACTTGTTTGCAGTGGTTTTTGGCTCTGGGCAAACACGTGCGTAGCCTGGTGTCTGATAGTAGTTCAGTAAATAATGGATGAATTCATCAGTCTCATAAACCTTTGGCTTTTTGCAACCGTCTTCATCAGACACTGTCTGTGTGTGAACTACATCCAGGGCTGGGTTGTCCCTCCCATCGAGAGATTCAACGACCCTGCCATCTTGTGTGACTGTGATCAATAAAGGTCCACAGCCAAAGGGGTTGTTGGTGTCTCTGCCGGGCAGCGCATCAGAGCTCGGGGCTGGAGAGGGATCATTTACAATCGTCCTGACTATATGGCAAGTAGGTGCACAGAAGTTACTCACATCTCCTTCCTCGCTATGTATCCTGCCACCTTTTTTGGTTCGTGGGCACTTAAACTCCTCCTTATGTTCCACCTCTTTGTGTGTGTAAAAATAGTCGTTAACTAGCTCCTGATGTATGTCTTTTAATGCTATTTCAGAAAAGGAATCATCCTTCCTTACGCCCAATGATGGATCCACTTTTTGACTTGCCAACTGCACAAAATCCTTCAAATAAAAAAATCAGGAAAATGATTACGCACATTTATTGAGCGTTATAGAGTGCTACACTGCAAACTCATGAGCGAGCAGTCCCACAGTCAGAAAAGTTATACAGGCGAGGGGTAAGTTTGGCTTAGTTCAGAGCTCGACCATACAATCTCACTATTCCCAAGTTAGTACTACAGGTATTTTGTCATCTCAGAAAGTTGCATTCTCTATTAAATAAGAAAGTGGACCTTTCAAATAATTCATCTGACTGCAACTGCATAATAAAATATTTATTCTTTGTTTGATCACAGCATCACAACAACTAGTATTGCGTGCAACGGTAAAATTACTACACTTTTATAGACTGAATATTTTATTTAGAATAAATTGCTTCATTATATATTGTTTTAAATGAGTCCAAATACAACCAATCTAAAGCTTTCCAAGTGGTGAAACCAAGAAAATAGAAGTTTAAACACATCACGTTCGTAACTAAGAAGGCAATGTCAGATGTTATGGGGCAGATGCCACGCAGAATGGCAAGGGTCTGACTTCAACACTTAGGAAATTATAGTCCTTTGGAAATCTTAATCGTTAAGGACTAGGGAAAACATACACTTGTTAAAAGCTGCAAACAGATTTTCATGTAGCAAATACTGAAGACAAAGCCACGTTGGCAGTCCTGAGAAATAAAACCCCCTGTTTTCATTTAAAACTTTTTTTTTTAGCCCAAAGCACTAAAATAAGCCTCCAAACACTGATCTGTGTGCAAAACACTCAAATTTTTATCACTACTCTGCTGACTTTCACAACACGCTAGCTGAATCAAACAAATAAAACTGATAGCTTAGTGTTGGCCACAAAAGGAAGGCTACTAGAAACGCAACGGGCGTAATCCATGCCAATTTAATTGTCTCCTGCAGACCTGAGGCCAAAACAAGCAGAGATAGCATCATTTGTGTCCCCACCCTGAAACTCCTCGTTTGCAGTGCTGGACCAAATCTAACAGAGCTGATACAGCCCTTCCAGCCCTATTTCTACTCAGTAACGACAAGGCCTCAAACAAGCATCAAAGGCAAAGTTTCTGGGTGGAAACGTGCTACCTTTGCTCCCAGGGCAAGACGAGAGCCCACTGTCACAAGACTTAGACCTCAGGCCTCCTCAGTATTGGGTCAGCGCCAAGGCATTCTTCTGATAGCATCAAGACATCAAATGTCTAGTGAATTATTCAGGCTTGAATAAATACCCTTCAAAACTTAAAATATGTTTTAAAATAGTCTTACTTTCACACGGTTTAACAGGACTGTAAGCAGTCTGACAGACTCCACTCTTCTCTGAGCTAGCAGGGATTTCCTTTCTTCCCATTCAGGCATATTCTCTGGCCACTGCTGCTCTTCAGCTGGTACCTTCCGCTGCTTTGGGGGATGTTTCTCATCTCCATCTATCTGCCTCTCTTCTCTCCTCTCCAGCTTAGCTTTCTTTTTTCTCTCTTGAACTTCTTTCCATCACCACGTCTTTTTCTAGGTAATTATCAATATGGGACAATTTAGATGACACTTGTTTGACATTTTGAGTCCTGGGGAATTGGATGCAACTCTTTGAAATGCTAATAAGAAGCAACCAGTCACCAAGAATCTGCATGTGGCTAACAAGAAATTTTGTTTGTTAGAATAACATTTAAAAGAAAAAACATGGCACAGAGATGACGTGCATCCAAGCGGCACACACGTTTAGAAAATTCTCTCTCTCTTCCAGTGCTTTGTATTCCAGGGTTTTCAAAAAGCCACATCATCATTTGTCTCCAAAGACACAATTAGAGACTGATCATTTGGATCTAATTCTTAAGTTACCAAATCTCCCTACAGATTAGCATGAGAGTCCCATCTAAGAGATACTACAAGACTATTTCCACTGTTCTAAAAAGTTAAAGTTGAAGCTGTGTGCTGGGTTAGAATTAATTTTCTTCACAGTAGCTAGTCTGGGACTATGGATTGGATTTGTGCTGAAAACAGTGTTGATGACACAGGGATATTTTCATTACTGCTGAGCAGTGCTCACACAGTCAGAGCCTTTTCTGCTCCTCACACCATCCCACCAGTGAGGGCACACAAGGAGTTGGGATGGAACACAGCTGGAACAGCTGACCCCAACTCGCCAAAGGGATATTCCATGCCATATGACATCATGCTCAGCAATAAAAGCTGGGGACATCCAGAATGATGGCATTTATCTTCCCAAGTCACTGTTACGTGTGGTGCAGCCCTACTTTCCTGGGGACAGCTGAACACCTGCCTGCCCATGGGAAGTGGTAAATGAATTCCTTGTTTTGCTTTGCTTGCGCACGTGGCTTTTGCTTTACCTATTAAGTAAGTATTTTTACCTTAAAGTGTTTAAAAGTTGGGGTTTCTTTTAAAGTATTTGAGTAAGAAGGTATTGACAATGGAAGCACAGCAGTGTTTCCAGAGACCTAGTGTTAGAGTCACTATGCTCCGCATGCTAAATCTTGGGGTTTGTTTTTTTTTTTAAGATATTAAGGTGTGTAACATGATTAGTGTCCTAAACTGTCACTAGTAATTATCTACAGAATTAAAACTTCAATATACTATTACTACTCATATAAAAAAAATTTAAGAGCACTGCCCTAAAGATAACAACAATGAAAAAATATAATGTAAAAAGGGATAGTGGGAAAGGCATAAAAGTGTTCATCTCTAGCTTTGGACCTTCCAGTCCAGTGGGAGGCACCTAGAAATGTACGTCACATTAATTTTACTTCAGGGCATAAAGACATTAATTTGTGATGTTGCAGCATAGAGCACTACAAAACGCCCACATGCAAAATCTTAAGCAATCAAGCCTCAGAGCAATTTGGGAGCAACAACTCTCCATTTTCACTCCAGGCCCACACAATCAGAGCATAATCCAGTCTGAAAGGGACCTCAGCATGTCTCTAGTCCAACCTTTCTCATTACCCACACCCCTCCACCTGATGCCTTACACACAGAATTATCATGCTGCTTTTCTTTCCAACAGTAACACATAAATTAAAAACTACATAGTACTGCTTCAAGTTGTCTGACTCCTGTTCCCTCAAAGCCTGTATTTTTACATTAGCTACTCTTCCTGGATTTTACTCAGTATGAGGTAGAGTAACAAATCTCAAGAAAATGGGACATCCTCTAAAAATACACTCTCACCTTTCAACCCCCTCTCTTTTTTCCCCTCCCTTTTTCGAACGTGCTCCTGTTCTTGCAGCTTTAGTCCTTCCAGGCTTCTCTTTCTTATGGCTCCTTCACTAAAATGACCAGTTGTGTCAAAAGTCACCTGTCATGGAAGAAGCAGAATCAGACTTAGCAGCCCAGTTTGCCCTGTATTTATACAAACACAGGCAACCTGCTCAGCAAACGAGAGACCCCAGATGTCTACCACATATTACCACACTCGTGAGAATATCTCTCTCTACCCCGGCATACTAGAATATCTCTTCTGAAGTTCCCACTGGGTTGTCAGTCAAGCTCAAACACCTCACTCCCAAACCTCTCCTCCTGCTGTGACATCAGGGGCTCACAATCTGACATTGTACCTTTGGCCAAACCCGTTCCTGGCATGCTCTTCTGGGGACTCAAAGTTCAGTATGTTCAGCAGAGCATTCCTAGCTGCAGGATTTGTGCAGTTCTGACAAAACTAGAGTTGACTGACTCTCAGAGCGACATCTTTTGGATCAAATGCTTGCTTGCTTAAAAATTGATGAATTCTGTTGATGTGTGCTGGCTTTAAACAGCTTCAAATGCCCAGATGTGAGTACATTAAAAGAAAACACTCAAGCAAATTGCATCAAGGTCTACCTACACTGAAAAAAATAAGACAAAGTGTTATTTCCAGCATAGATGTATATTTTACAGTCACAGTTTAGAAATTACCTGCTGGAAGAAATATCAAAATGGGGTACATCCTAATAAGTACTTACATAGCTGAACTTAAGCTTAGAGATTGCAAATGTTCTTTTATAATGCCACACTAAGCATGGCACTTAAATGGACTCATCCCTCAACATACTTAAGCAAAAATGCACAGAGAAGAAAAAAGGTACCCTTCACTAGCCAAGAACCACCTAAATTAGGATGGCTGCTGCACCTACATGCTTAGGAGTAAGAAACTAAGTATCTTTCAAAAACTCTCACCAGCTCCTGAGATTGCCTCCCACTTTCAGTGCCAACCACACCGAAAATACTTACAACTTCTACCTTACCAACACCAATGTTTCAGGAAATCAAAACAGTAAAATGACCGGTTTTGGTTAAAGGGCTTCAGTTCAGATACTGACAATTCGAATTTCATGTATCTCTATACCCAGTACAAACAGGACAACCGTAAGGTTTTTTCCCCCTCCACATGCTTAAGTGTTCAAAAAGTTTACAGAGAGGTTTCCACTGGTTAGCAAGGAATTCTCAGGGCTACCCTCAAGGAAAAAAGAGCAGAGGTTGGCAAACCACCATCTATGCCAGTTTCTTCCACAAAATCTCAGCAGCTAGTAACAAATAAAGGTTAGTATATTTTAATGCTGTCCATATGCTATATTCTTCTTTCTTTTTCTGCCACCTATGTTTTTTGCTATGCTAACATAAAAACAGACTAAACCAAAGGGGGGGGGGGGAAGATATATACACACAGAGAACTGCAGTAGAGCCACATAAAAGCTTCCACTGAAGCAATATCAAAAAAAGTATCTAAGATGGTTGTCACGGGTTAAAATCTATATTGCCATTACTTGAGGAATGCCAGTTTGCCTTCAGTCTATAGGGGAAGACAAGTGCAGTGCAAGAAGCTGTCTGGTGAAGAGGGTGACTATTCAGAAAAATGAAGTAAAGAAATACAGATGTACTGAAGGAAAAGCTGGTGTAATTTAAAAAAACAAAGCAAAACACAAAACCAAATGGGAATCTCTGGAACCAGCAGCTACAGCACTAAATTGCTCCTGTTAAAGAACTGCTGCCAAATGCACTCAGAATTAACCACAACTTTGTCAGGCAAGGCTGACTATCTCACAATTAATCTCTGAATACAGCTGTGTATAGATACAGACACACCTTCTGTAGCTCACGTAAGCAAAGCAGATACACCCAAAGTATTTACTACAAAACTGAAAGAGCAAGTAGTCTCTAGGATCCTTTCTGCCAACCGTGCATCAAGATAAAGAGCTTCCTAAAGCTCCCTATAATCTTAGTATCAACTACACTTTTTCCATCACACCAAGATTTGAGGTGCTGCTGGTTAAAACACCCTGGACACTGCTATTGAAACCTTTAGGGACACGAAGCCTGAAGAAGAGCTGGTGTACCCAAATGCTTGTTCCATTTTGCAAGTACATCTTCTATTAAACCAACTGATACTATGCTGCCCTTGCAAATCTTTCTTTGCTTACATCCTTACACCATCATGGCCGCAACTGTATTTCTACTAGCAGTAAAACACCCAAAAGTAAGCCCAAAAGTCTCTTTATAGAGCTGAGTAAGCTATAGTAGTCTGCCAGTGCAGACCACTACCCTTGCTCTTCCCCACTCTTCTTCATAGCCAGGAGCTCTTCAAGCATCAGAAATGTATTTCTCATCACATAACTGGGTACAAAGCACAGAATTATTCACTGCCTGATCCACTGGCTTGCTGCTCAGCAGCACAGCCTTTTGGAATCAACCCTGACATATTAATAAGCTGTTATCTTTAGGTTTTAACTGCTCCAACTGACAAATCACAAGGAATCTGACATTCAACCCCTCTACCAAATTATCATTTCCTTTTAACCATTCTGTCACGGTTATAACATCAGGAACACATTTGCCTTTGCACTAGGGTTTAGTACGATAACTGCAGGCTGAACTGTCCTTTGCTAGCTGCATGCCTTTCTTCTGAGATCACGTGTTTTGATGACCCTGATAGATGCTCCAAATTAAAAAAAGGTGTATAAACATATAAAAAGGGACCAAGATACTGACCTGGGACTCTACACATCCGTGACCAATTCCCAGCTCTGCTGAGGAATTCTCGTGAAACTCAGCAACTTCCTATGTCTCAGGGGCCTAAAATAACACAGAATTTTAGAACAGATTCAAGCTGATCAGGACCACAACAGGCTATTGGATCACTTACTCTGCTCTGTGCTAACCGTATTCGGCTGCGGCACCTCTTCCAGGAAGGCACCTGGCTCTGGTTTGGAAACACGACAATACGAAAACCTGCCACTTCCCACGGTCAGTTTGTTCCGTTTGAACACACTCACTTGCCATTTGAAACAGAAACCATTTCCAGATGTTGATTTTTCTTAAGCTACTAGCTTCACATCCTTTTAGCACCTAGGTGGGTTTGTGGGTTTTGATTGTTTTTTCCCTCTTACATACTATAATCCAGGTGCCTCTCAGTCATTTTTTCTTATATAAAATACATAGCTTGAGCTCTTTGAGAGCTCTCTCTCAGTCTCTCATTGTGAGGCACTTTCTCCAGCCCTCGAGCAATTTTTATTGCAATATTCTAATGCTCTCCAATGTAAAAGATATGAATCCCAAAGCCGCACACCACATTCACCTGGCCAGCGCCATTCACAGCGAACCCACTACCTTTAAGCCTACTTTAGGCCACCACTTCGAAGGAGCCCCGCGGCCCGGGCCCAGCCGCCGCCCGGCTGCCCCCCACCCCTCCTCCGGCGCCCGGAGGCGGCGGCAGGGCCCTAGCCGCCCTCCTGCCCCGGCTGCGGAGGAGCCGCCACCCCAGGTCCCGCTCCGGGCCCCCCAGCGCCTCTGCGGCCTCACCACGGAGCCCCCCGGGCCCAGCGACCCGCGGCGCCCACCGCCCGGGTCGGAGGAGGACGTGAGGGGGCGATGCTAGAGCCGAGCCCGGCACCCGCCAGCCCGTCCCGGCAGGGCCCCACCGGAGCTGCCGGGAATCGCTCCATCCCCCGGTGCCCCGGCGGGCGCGGGCCAGGCCCGGCCAGCGCGGAGGGACGCGGCATCCCTCCGGTCGCGGACCCTGCCCCACACGGGCCCCCAGCGCCCTCCGCCAGCCACGGCC
>KZ506513.1:169962-196122 GCA_002844005.1 Limosa lapponica baueri
TGGCCTATGTGATTAAAGAATATAATTTATTTCTAAGGGAGATGGAATAAAGAAAATGGAGCCAACAAAGTGCTGGGAAGGTTTAAAAGGAAGAGGACCTAATCTTTATTTTTCTACAGTTCATGTCCTAATACCGAGTCTCTCTGCATTTTACTTTGCAGAATCTTTAAAGACAAACTTCATTGCACCCTTTTTCTACAACTGCATATGTAGAGAGAGACTGGTAGAGCACGTATAGTAAGGGTGAAAGCAGAGGAAGACAGAGGTAATACTTATAGGCTCTGGACTTGCACGGGGTCTGCTTTTTTAGGAACTGTAACTGATCCCACTGTGAGGTCTATATTAGTTAATGACGCTTACCAGGACAATGTGCCTCATGCACCATGCAGCCAAACAGCAGCTAACTGTAAAACAGCACACATTTAAGAGCTAATAATGATGATAATGATGTAACAAAAAAAAAAAAATAATTAAAAAAGAAACCAAGTCATGATTAGTACAAATTACAGAGCTTGGGTTTAAAAGAGTCACCTGCGAAAGAAAAAGGCTAGTGTACTGCCAGGCACTAGTAAACAAGATACAATTAAGCTACAACTTGTGAAATTCATGGATTGTTAGAGATATGTATGATCTAAATACTGAAATGAATTATTAAGGACAACTGGAGAAGTTACAGGCTAAAAAAAGCAGCGCCATTTCTAACACAGCTATTTTCCTGGAGGAGAGAGGGGCCTCCTACTATCTTCCCAAGGCTTACTCTAACACTGACCTGTCTCTTTCATGGAGTTTTCTGTGCCTTTCTGTGTCCTTAACTGACAAGGACGGTATCAACGTTTTTCCCATATGAATGTGCCTGGTGTCAAGGAGCTCTTCTGGAATCAGAACTACTTCTAGAACAAGAGTGTGACCTGGGCCACAGAGACTAATTGCTCATACTATAGGGCATGTCATCCCCTTTTTCTGCATTCCTGACCCAGACTGATCTTAGGGCTGAAATCTGCAATCCTAAGCGTGCAGACGTCTGAGGACTCTAAGCATGAAAGAACCCAGCTGAGTATTCCTCAGATAGTCCAGGCTGGGGAGAAAAGCCTGTCCCCAGTCAGTCTCAGGCTCCTCAGTATGAAAAGATATTAAAACCCCTGAAGGTAATTCAAAAGAGCAAATCAAAATATGCAGTGGAAAAAGGAACGGACAAGCGAGAAAAGGGCAGGAGCACTAATTGCTCATCGCAAAAGAATGTTGACATTGAAGCAGCTCCAGCTCAAAACTAAGACGACTAAACCAGGATTTCATTCTGGTTATTGGGTTTTTCCTCTCCTGTCTCATTTGATTCCAAGCTTAACAGTCAAGGGCTGTTTTCCCTGACAAACAGTCCTGTCAGCTCTTTGGGAACGTGCTATATTGTTCATATGAACAGAACTTCTCCATGTACTCAAGACTGCGTAGCACAGGAAAGATTTCCTCTGGATTTGCCCCAGGGATGTGCAGAAAGGGGATTATGTCAGTGGCATAGAAACCAGACCCTCGTTTATCTGCCCACTGCTCTTTGTACACATGCTAAGGTACCACAGCACTCTTGTTTTAGGAAACGTACCACAGTGAGAAAATGAACTGCTCATTGCTAGGTGAACCAGGAGGACTGTTTCAGCTGTACAATTGGTTGCTCTTGAGCAATTGTAGAGCATTAGGAGGCTGGCGTGGGCACTGCAGGCAGCCCAGATCACAGAACCCCTAACGAGGGGCTGGATCCTGTCACACCAGTCCCTGGCATAGGGAACTCCTGCTAAAGCCATGCAGTATCTCTCACTGTTTCTGTGGAGGGCAAAAAGCTGATGTAGGGCTGGAGAAGAGTATTAGCACTAACAAGGAGCTATGACCTGTCTCCTCATTTTGCAGCCTTACATTTTGCAGATTCCAGAATTCAGGACTATTAGTCTCCCTGAATAATTTCCACAGTATAAGCTTTTTCCCAACCTAAACAAGTAAGGACACACTCCTCTCTGGGGGTAGCAGGACATCCGTGCTACCCACACCCTAGCCTTGGCAGCCAATATTGTTCCACTTCATTACAAGCACTGACAGACCATGGGAGGAGCAGGGAATCTCAGGGCATAAAACCAAGTTCATCCTCTCCCATGCCGTCAGGAAGCAATGAGGGAGGTTAGCACTGCTCCCTGCTCTTCAGGATGACAGCCAAAGGTAAAATGCTTCCAGCCACTGCTCAGCCTTACTAGGGATTAAATCTGTCTGCAAACCTTCCCCTGATAAGGACTGGCTAAGCTGGGAGAGAGATATGAACATCCAGAAAAACAGTAAAGGAGAACCATTACCAAAAAGCAAATACCACTGGGTTAGCAACTTACTTTTTTCTTTCCTTATCTCTCTTAAGAGTTTGCGATCCTCCAGCCTGCTGAGCCTGAGATTGGAGCAATTCAGCTGCTGTCTTCCTTTGTTTAAATGCATTTACTTCATCATCCAGAGACTTCTTCTTATCCTCTAGCTTCTTTTTTTCATCCTGATGTAATTTCTTCAAGCGATCAAACTTTTCATGCAGCTAGAGGGAAAGAAAAGAGGTGAGCAGGACCCAGCACTACCAGATACTCTGTTCACAGGAAAAAAGGAAGATGGAAGGATCCCAGGAGATCTGAGCCTGCAAGTTTCCGTTGGTGTCTACATCACTTCTAGCTCCCTGAGCTGACACTGTGCAGACAAAGGGCCGGGAACAGTCTCCTTCCACAACAGCTTACAAACCAAGCAGTGTTCTAGTGACGCACCATTGCACAAACAACAGAAGATTGGGAGAGTATAATCGTAAAAAAATTTTAATCCATTTCCAGGGGTCTCTGCCTTATTCCTCTTTAAAGGTCAGTAAATTAAAGGATTTTTTTTTTCACAACGCTAAGGAAGTTGTATGGGTATATTTTTTATATAACAAGCTCGTATAAGAGGCTGTTTCTCTCCTTGAATTTTGCCACACTGCAACTCTCCATCAGAATCAAGACTATGGCACTTTCATGGTGCAGTTAAGTTGTACGCTACCAGCACTGTAATCTAGTTTTGTCCTACAGGATGAACACCTTAACATCCCCATGACACCAGGTTAAACTTTAGAGTTCTTGATAAGAAAGTCCTAAATCAGGACTCTGCAGAAAGTGCTTTGGCAGCAGCCACCTACTTGGGAGTGGATCTACCACTCACAACCATGAAGAGACAAGTACTCCAGTCTTCACCTCTTTTTCAGCCTCCTTCAGCTCTGCTTCTTTTTCCTTGACCCTCTGGACAAACATTTGCCTCATTGCCTCTTCCTTTTTCTGCAGTTCCCCCAGAAACTCGTTTCTTTTGGCTTCATAAGTTTCTTGTAAGCTAAAAAGAAAGGAAAGTCCAGTGATGTGACTTGGGACAAACTCTGCTTCCCCCAAGACTCTGAAATCAGGCCCTAGACATGAATATTGCTTGCCCACAGCACAGTTGCCACCCACCCACCCATGTGTGCCCAAGGTCTTTTTTATCCAACTGTTTCCAAGGTCTGTAAACTATTGCACTTTTCTGTATATTGAATGTTGGGCAATTCAATTTCTACTCCTATACTTGCAGTTTCACAGTCAATCCTGCACACGCTCTCTGTGTCTTCACCTTCTCTCACTGAGCCAGCACCTTTGCTGAAGTCTGGATTTATCTGACCTGGCAGGTTTTCTTGCTGCATTGGTTCTTTCCACGCTCTCTCAAGGACAAACACATACACACACGCACGAGCAGTACATCCAACTATGCCTCTCTCAAGCACTCCTGTCTCCTCCAGGGATCCCACCTGAAGGGCTTGCTGTCTGGATCGGTGTCCTTGAAACCCATCTCTTCCAGTTTACATCGCCGGTACAGCTCATAGTGGCGTGTGTGGGTCTGTTCACGAAGGTCTTCCATGTTCACGCGGATCAGCATCTCCCTCAGCTTCACAAAGTCGCAGTGAGCTTCATTCTCCACTGTAGGAAGACATGATAAGGAGTAAGATGGGGGCAGAAGCAAAGGTCTCTTCCCACATTCCCCACTTGTCTACTCCTCTAACAGGTTTAACAGCCCTTCCGAGCAGAGGAAACTCACTATAGGCCTGACGCAGGATTTAACAAAGGATAACTTCCAGTGAGATATTAAAGTCCAGGAGGCCCTTGCTCCTCTTATGAGAGTCCGCTGCCTCCTGGCAGAAGTGTCACCATTCATGCCATGAAAATGCCAGGGCTCAACTTACCCTGCACTGTGCCCCAGGGGTACTGACGAGCTTTCATCATTTTGTTTCCTATTTTCAGCTCCTCCGTGCTCCCAATCACTGCAAATGGCAAGTGGGCCTGGAACACATTTAATGATACCCACGTTAGTCCCTCTCAACTCTGTCTGACTTGCCAGCACACAGAGATTAGCACAGCCACTGAGCAAGACAGTCATTATGCACATGCTAATCTCAGGGAGTCTAGTCACTGGCCACTAGCCCAAGACAAGGGGGGAGAAGGAAGGGTCCTTTTTGGAAACCTTGTTAGTGCTACCACTCTATATCCTCTACCTGGCTGATCCTCCCAGCCACAGGGTCTCAGGTGAGATGAGCCAGTGCAAGACTAGCATCAGACTGACAGCTTGAACAACGTGCTGCGCGGCTCTGACTGCAGTGCTGTCCCGGGGGCTTGCCGTGGCTGAGGAGAACATCTGCACAAGCACAGAAGCAATAAAAGAGGTCTTGGAGCCTTCTTGATTTTATCCCCCCACCACTCCCTCGGCTCACACTGGAGCACAAGACAACTCACTCTATAGGATCATGAGATCAAAGTCCCTCCTTCACCCCCAGTGTAACAGCTCTTTCCTCCCCGCTTGCTTCAGCCCTGGTCAGGAAGAGCTAAACATGTCCCCACTCCAGGGCAGCCTCCGCATCCATGTGTGCCCTGAGGTCTGTCCCAGGCTGAGCTGGGAAGGACTCTGCATTCCCTGGGGCTGTGCTGAACCTGCCCCATGCCAACTCTCCACAGTGCTTCATGCGTCCTGCGGCTGTGTTGGGGCTCACCCTCAGCACCCCCTCTCCCAAACTGGTTCTGAGAAACCCATAGGAGTGCCAACGGCTTTATAAAATCCTCACGATGCTGATGCTATGTACACCCACTGCTAGATGACTGCATAGCTAAAGGACAAAGGAGGCCAAATCCAGGGATCACATCTGTGAGGAGGGATCCTGGGGACAGCAGAGCTATACCACTAGCTCAACTGTGCCTTGTTACACTCTTCAAACCAAGACGCACTCCACAGAGTAGTTTTTGTAAGCACCTGAAGGCTGACTACAATCAAGAGGGATTTGCTTTTCAAAAACTCAGAAATAAATAATAGTCACTTCTTAGTAAAGAAGATAGTCTCTCTGCAGAAGGCAAAAGGTAAGAGAATTGCCCAGTGCAAGCTCAGCAGAGCTGAACAGAAACACTCCCAAGACCTCTCTAGGCCCAGAAGACCCCACCTTACACTCCCCTCACTCCCCAAACTCAGGCAGCCAAGCAAGTTCCCCAGACACTGCTATCGTACTTAGCTGCATTTATCTGTTGTGCAATAAGTGAGATCTCTCCCCACCTCCGCTTGCTCCTGGGAACTGTACTGCGTTCTGCCAAGCTGCAAAGAAGTCAAGTGCAGGGTTTCAGCACTTAAAAATAAAGTTGCCGGATCCCTGCACCCACCCCTTCTGCTGAGTTTTGTGCAGTGACATTTGTTAGCTAGAGCTTTTAAAGTGTGCTGAGTTCTAGGTAATTAAAAGCACCCCAGGAAGCCAATTAAGATCAGTGACCCTGGATTGCTCTCAAGAGCAGGTAGCAAAGCTTTAATTCCACAGGTTATCTGAAAACTCAGACAAGTTCATGACAGCTGGTACAAGCGAAGTATTTCAGAGATTACGTTTTCTGCTTTCAGAGAGTGGCTCATACAGTCAAACTGCAAATACAGGAAAACTGCTTGCAAGCACTCACAAAGATGGGCTCTCAGCTTTTATTCCTTGGCCTTCCAGCTCTTCACATGGGACACACGCAGAGAAAATGGGGCTGGCTGTCAGTCTGATGGGGCCATGCCAGGCCATGCAAAGGCTCTGTGGGTCCTCTTGTGTGACCTCTGGGGTCACTCTCCATGCCGAGTTACCACTGCAATCACACTGATGTGCCAGTGCCTGGAGGGGCACAGGCCAGCACGGAGCTGTGCCTGCTCTGAGGCCAAGCAGCAGAAAAAGGAAAGTGGCCTCCCAGGCTGAAAGAATCTGAGTTTCAGCAGAAGGCCATCTAATTGCAAAGGGCAGGGGATACTAAACACTGGAGGGGAAGAAAACAAAGCTGTCTCAACTGAACAGCCTCCATACCACAACATGAGGGAAATTCCCCTAGCCAGCTTCCAAAGCAATAATTTGCTGCCTTACTTCTACAAGCTGGATTTTTTTTCCTGCCTTCAAGACAGACCACACACAAGCAGCAGCACTATCCACAAACACTTCTGCACATGGGGTCAAGAAGAATCGTCAGCGGTCCCTGTGGAGCTGGTCACTGCCTCTTCACCAGCTGCAAACATGCCTTGCATGTCCCATGACATCTCGTTGTGCAGTCACTGTCAGCCAGACTGACAGGGAGAGGGCAGAGACCCCAGTGCCAAGCAAAGGCCACATGCCACCTCCGGCTGCTCTGGGAGGAACTGGAGACATCACACCATGGGGACGTGCTGGCTACTGCCAGGCACTGGGTGGGCTCTTCACTTACTGCAAGTTGGGCTCCTCACTACAGGATGCACTGGAACTGGTCTGTGCCTGTGTCCAACTGCTGGAAACTCTGAAATGCTCCAGGTAGTAAACCCCACAAAGACTACAGCCTCCTCTGCAGGTCTACGCAGTACGATTTCCAGAGCAAAAGCCATTGCAGTTCTCTGGCACCTGAGGTTTCAGGCCAATCGCTCCCTCTCCAGGACACAGGATCAGGTGAATGTTTGCTAGTGGCAACGTGCTCCCCACTAGTGACCCTCTCCTCCACAGCCCACTGGAACTGCCCACTTCTCTTCCCATCCTCCTCCTTCTGGGTGAGAGCTTCCAGACCTCCCTGTTGGCTTCTTCAGACTGTCCATGAGGAGCATCCCACGGTCAGCTTCTCCTACAGCTATTAATACTTTTTGTTTGCTTTGTATCTAGGTCTCTGGGAGAGTGAAGTAAGGGGATATCCAAGGGACAAAGTGAGCAATGGGAGCAAGAGAAGCAACCTGAGACAGTGGCAGAAACACCATGCTATGGCCGCACAGGCACAGCCTGAGCCTTGGCCGTCCATGGGCCCTGTTACCCTCAACAGCAGAGTCGCTTCCTCCACTGGTACCAACTGTTCAGCTGCTGTCTTTGCCAGTGAGAAAGTGCTGGCAATTTCCTTCTTCCATCAGCAAGGAAGCTCCAGCTCCCACCATGTGGGACAGTTCATGTAGCTGCATGTGGTTTCATTTAACCAGCAGGTGCAGGGAGAATATTTTCTTCAGTAATTTCACTAATTCATTCAAAATGGAAAAGCCAATAGGGAGCTGAAAGAATAGGAGAGCTTGTTTTTCTTATTTAGGAATAAAATTCAGATGGGAAGAGACCTAAAGAATTTTGGACAGTGTTTTCTCTGAACTTGTAAATATATCCTTCATATATTATATATATTCTCAAAAAGACCAGATCAGTTTCAAGGAGAATCAGGCATCTTGTTCTGAAGATTTGTTGAATCTGATTATTTTCTAAATATTTCACTTGATGCCTTTGTTCACAGTTAAATACTTTTGTTTCTGATCATGATGGCACAGATTTTAAATCCTTCAGTTAATCAGTTCCTGCCAGACCATGCAATATTTTCTCTGTTTAGTAAGCCAATTTGGAATGCAAAATACTCTGGAAAAAAAACTCCTAATGCATCCAGCACAAGTGGATACAATAACATAAAATGCACATGAAATAGTGAGTTTGCATATTTTAAAGCCTAATTTTACTGTTCATGCAAAAGACAACTAATGCAGGTTATAAGCAAAACATTAAGTAATCAAAAGACCAGTCTCAATTTTCTCTGCAATTAAAAAAGAAAAAAAAAAGTAACTGATCCAGAGAAGTTGCTGGTCAGCAAGAAGTACTACGTAAACATGAAGACTGCATCTATAACCTTCCAAAGATGTTGATCTCTAACAGGCAAGGACAATGAAGCTTTCTGTAGAGAATTATAAACACAAAGGTTAAGGCAACTGATATGAATCAAAGTTTCCCATTCCTCAATTTTAAACATGACTATATTGGCAATTTAAGTCACAAACATAAATCAACCCATCCTGGCTCTTTTACTCCCTCTATAAGCTCACCTCCTGACCTAAAGTATAAGCAGATTTGTCTTATGTCGCTAATAAAATCACTATTTGGATAAAAGTTTTCCAGGTCTGTAAAATTGCCTTGATCAGATTCAGATTCTGGCCTGCTTAGTCCCCATAAAGCTCGTAATTACGATTTATATCAGTTTAATGTAGGATTTAAAGAGTTGATCTCTCTGAGCAGTGGCTGACACAATCCAGAATGTCTACAACCCGAGACAGCAATTGTCTCCCAGGAGACATGTAAATGGCTGAAAGGAAAGACGAGCAAGGGTTTACCTCCACCCTCAGAAGGGCCAAGGGGAGAGGACTTCTCCCTTTGTCATTGCACCTCTGGTTCCTTAAGGATGCAGTGATGTTGCATGTTTCCAGGAGTAACTGTATTCCTACACAGTGAGAGCACTAAGCACTGAGAAAGACGCCATCACAAAACTACTCTGACCAGGAAACCACCACTGACAGCTCCTAAGTTAGGACAAACTTCCTGTTTCTCTCAGGCCTCTCCATGACAGTCTACAACTATTAATATTAGATCAAGAGATGACACACAAGCACGTCAGCTAGACCTGTACTTCATCAACAGCAGTTAAGCAAGCAACTTCCCCTACTTGCTTTCCTGTAAAAAGCCTTCTGGAAAACGGGAGCATGGTCACGACGGTGCTGCCAGAGGGGCCAAGGGACAGCTTCCTCCCTCTTCAGGGAGCCACAGAGGGGCACCCACTGGTGAATGCTGGTTCCCAGCTGGGAACGCCAGAGCCAGAACCAGCACCTGCAGGCACCTCGAGACATGTTTGGCCTGAGTTCTGTACTGTTTTTCACACATTGCTGGTTAAGCTGTGTAACTCCTTGCCACAGGATCCTGGAAGTTCACTAGGGGGGGTGCATCAGGTGATGTGTGTGGGACAAATTTTAGAGAAACCCTTGAGCTGAACGGGGTTAGATGCTGCAGAAGTATTTGGGGGCAGTGAAGCATCGTACACATTCCTTCTCTTCTTGTATACTCCAAAAGTGACCAAGCAGATGTTTAGGGAAGACAAGGGCCACTGGGCTGGATGGGCATCTGGTCCCATGCTTGTGTTTTATTTCTCACATCAGCACCCGAATGTAGCTCAAGAGAAGCTACTGCACAACCTCGTTGTATTCCCCTGTCCATCCATGCTGGCTAATGGCACCAGAGCCAAAAGGCCAAACCAGACCAAGGACCTAGGCTAAGTAACTTGACCAATAATAAAACAGCAACTCAGCGCCAACAGGAGTCACAGAGCCAGCCAGGCGAAGGAGCTCTGCTGCAAGGACAGCAACAGGCAAGATGAGACATCCAGAGAGACAGAGCTTTGCAGGAAACACCAGCCCAGGAGAGCAAAACTGTTTGGTGCAAAAAACGCAGGGCAAGGAGCAGAGGTGCATGTCTGTAGACAGCCTGCCCCTTGCACCAGACGGGTAATACCCGACTGATCAGTTCATAACCCAGGACTGTCCTTGCCTGCACAGCCAGGCCTCACCATACATCAGATTTCCTACATGTCCCTCAACATACATACATTAGGAAAGGAAGGCGTTAAAAGACAGTCTGTTTTCTGACTAGTAAATCCCACCAGACAGGCAGTAGCCTACCACAAGGCTCTGCTAACCTAGGATGACACTGCAAGGAGGTGATCCCTGTGAAATCCTCTGGTTTTAAGACACAAAATAAAAGGGAAAGTGGATTTAAAAAGCACCCCAAGATGGGCCACCAACCCCTGAAGTGACAGTGCTGTTCTGGGAGAGGAGGAGGCACCGAGCCACTTACATTCATTGTCCCATTTATCTCTGCCACTGATTCGTCGTCTGTGGGGAACTGGTAGATCTGAACCCCGTTACTGACCAGTTCGCTTGTGATTTTAATTTTAAATTTGGTCAGCTCACTCTTGGAAATGGCATCAGATTTGGCAATGATGGGAATGATGTTCACCTAGAAAGGAAGAAAGTGGTAAGAAATCCTCAGCTTTGCTTCAGGGATTTTTTCCAAGTCTGCAATACAACTTACAAAAAATTAAAAGTGCTCAATAAATCTACAGGATTTATCTGCCACCCCATTCATCTCC
This sequence comes from Limosa lapponica baueri, assembly GCA_002844005.1. NCBI lineage: Eukaryota > Metazoa > Chordata > Aves > Charadriiformes > Scolopacidae > Limosa > Limosa lapponica. Next base: position 180,408 of record KZ506513.1, read on the forward strand.
ACTAGCCTAAAGGATATTCAAGGCGCAAAGATGCGCCTTGGAAAAGCAGCAGCCTCTCCACCACACGCACAGGAAACCTGCCCAGTAAGAGTTAAACGTGCCTACCTTGCTGTCAAGCTTCTTCATTGTTACCAAGTCCAGGGATTTCAGCGAGTGGCCTGTCGGAGCAATGAAGTACAAGCAAGCGTGGATCCGGGTGTCATGGTAGTTGTGCAAGACCCTTCTTATCTTCAGTTCTTCTTGCAAGTAGGCTTCAAACTGAGCATCAATGAACTCAACGATGGGCTTATAGCTTTGGTGAATAGAAAAAGAAGAGTTATACATCTCACTGTCAGAGAGGTAAAGGCAGTGCTCCTTGGCTTGCTTTCAAGAAACAAGCTGCTTGTTAGATTTCACTTCCCAAAACGAATTCTCTCAAACTCCCTTCCTCCCCACCCCTAAGAAATTTAAAAGTTATACTACTGGCAAGGAGACGTGGTGCTACATCAGACTCTAGCTGCCCGTTTGACAAAACACAGTACTGAAGATGCAGCAGAGGATAGGAGACACACCATCCTCTACAGGGAGAGTGGACTCTGATACTTTGAAATGTGAAGATGAGAGACTTCTAAAAGACAGGATAATGTAGACTCATTTGCAGCAGCGTGTAACCCTTGCACTCAGGGAGTTCACTGCAGGTGGAAGACACATCTCCATTCAGTACTGCCTTTGCCCACTGCTCTGGGGCAGGAAATCCCTGCAACTCCCTTGCAAAGCCATTTGAAATACAGAGCCTGTCAGATGCACAATGTAAGTAACGTCAGCCCATCTTAAACAAAACTAAAAAGAAAGTCTAACAGACCCACAAGAAAGCAAATCCCATCTGCAATGCCTCTGTGAATGCACCTTGGAGATGGTCTGGTAGAATCACACACCCCTTTAACTGCCATGCTCCAGCCACACTGGGACGTGAGTGGCCAGAGATACTTCTCCAGGGTATCTCATTGCACATTTATCGCGCTTCCTTTGGCAACATGGAAGAGCCCTGCCAGAAGTGGCTGTTAAGCTAAGCGGGCACTAGATCACGCTAGCGGTTTTGTCGGCAGCTTGTGGTCAGCACAGTACAAGGAAACAAGCACGGATGCCCTGGAGCTCTCCACTCTCCCCAACAGATGAATTTGGGCAGAAGGCTGCCAGCAGGGCAGATATTGCAATGATAGCCTAAGCTGTTTTGATAGCTGGAGCAGAGCTGACACACCACAGCCTATGTCCTCTCTTCTACCTGCCCCATCCCAAAGAGATGACAAGGATAACCCATAAGAAGGAAGGAGGAAAACTTTACAGCTCAGTCTGGCCCAACTAGGGCACAGGGACATGTCCTACATGAGAAAACCAGGTCACGATACAGCCTCTCTCCACCTTCACTCACCTGTCCTCTTTGTTGATCTGATCCCCAAAGCCCACTGTGCTCACAATAGTCAGTTTGAGGTTGACGTTGCTCTCCTGCAGGTCGTAGGTATTGGATTTCAGCTGGACCCCGGGTTGTGAGTGAGATGCTGGGTCACCTTCAAACTTGGTGTTGAAAAGCGTGTCCATGAGGGTGGACTTACCAAGGCCAGTTTCCCCTATTGGTGAAAAAGAGAGTTGAAATGTTGAATATTAATATGGCTTGGCCTTTCAGCTTCCAAACATTAACAGGGGTGAAATTGTAGCAGATGAAAGCAGATCTCATGCTCCACAGGGATCGTCTGGCAAGCAGAAAGCCATGTACAATGGGAGCTCTGTATTCCGGGCAAATTACATTTCACAGTCTAATGGCCATTAATATCGTTAGAAAATAGAGATGAAAAGAAAGAGGTGAAAAGGCAAAGAGGAAAGCATCGTTCAGATCCTGCATAAACCCACAACTACATTACAGAAGATGCTGTTTTCATTAAAACGTGGGAAGGGGAATGGGGCTCATTGCCATCTCCAAAAAAAGATGCTCCAGATCAATATGCCTCTAATAAGCAGCCACTGAAATAGCCTCCTTCTGTGCAGAAACATTGAGAGTTGGTTCCAGTCCTACAGCAAGTTTTTGCAGTTGGTTTCTGGTACCCACATTGCACTGTGTTGGTTTCTTGTACCCAGATTGAATTGGGGGATCAGCCTTCTATAGTGGGAGGGGAGATTTTCTGTAATATCTGGTTTGCATACCTCAGGGGCTACACAAGTGATACAATACTCCAAAATCCGTTTCCAAAAGTTCTGCATCATTGAACCACTATGTGGACCCCATCTATCAAAGGGGAACTATTTCCTTGTCTGGAAGGAAGAGACAAATCCCAGAGACCAGTTTTAAATTTGTTTTAGATACATCCCAGGAAGAACAAAACAAATCCCTCCGTGCACTCGTTCCACAGGGCAGCCTCCCTTACCACGCTCTGACAACAGAGCCAGCTTTCCAAGCTCAAAGGATCTGACTGTGCTAAACCCGTAAGCAGTCTGGTTTGCTGCCCTGTGATGGCTGTTGTGTTTTGGGGAAACTAAGATTTCTGAGCTGCTCAGCTCAGAAGGCTGCTCCTCCAGTCTGCTGCAGGACCACAGGGAGACCATCTGGCTGAAGCAGCCTTCCCCTCCCTCCCCAAGCCCTCAGCTCCCAACCAAGACAACTTCATCATTTTCCTACTTCGCTTAGAAGAAAAGAGCTTCTTATTTTTGTAGGCTTAGAGCTGCGCAACAGCTCCAAACTTACATGAAATGCCCAATTCAACAAGGGGAAACTCCTCCCTGTCCCCTCCCCCCCCCCATCCAAATCTCCAAGCCTCACCCCTGCAAGCAGGCAAATTCCTCTCCCTCGGCCCCAGAAGGGACTTCTCTCATCCAGGCTGAAGTACAGCACAGGCACGGCAGGGCAAACACCCACTGCTCTAAGAACTGAGCGGTCCGATTGCCAGGATCATGTATCAAATATCTTTCCAGAAAGGCAGCAAAATTCATTAACATTTGAAAGTCAACGTACATCTTGAGCTGCAGAGCTGCCCGGGAGCCAGCTAAGAGTTTGTGCTCCATCACCGACTGATACCAGCTACAGCCAGAACAGCCACGAATCCAACTGCTCTTCTCACCAATCTCATTTGCAATCCAAAAGGGAGAAGAGGGACTCAGCACTAGGAGCTGGTGTAGCTGCAATCCCTTGTGCTACATTAATGCATCAGCTGTACCTACAGCACCACTGACCAGTGCGCACCAGCAGCAGGAAGGGAGGGGACCCAGCAAAGCACAAGGTGATCTGTGTCACTGCAGGAACAAGCTGGACCATTGAGAAGATTCATGGCTGATCACAGCAAGCCCTTCATTGACTTGGAATTCATAGTCTGGGATTTTGGGGTACCGTTTGCACAGCAGGTCAGAGCATAGCCACAGTTTGGATAGGGCTTTTGAGAGTTAACAGCAGGCAGCCTGCACGACCTGCCAGGCCTTTCTCAGGGATTCCAGGAAAACAGCAGTATAAAAAAAGACAAAAATCTAAACAGCCTGAGAAGGCTGCAGCATTTCCAGAGCCCCTGCCAAGGGATGGGTGGGCCAGAGCAGGGAGTCGGCTGTTTGCCTGCGAATGCCAGGATCCCTGATGGAGCGTCTCAGGACAGGGGAGCTCGTCAGCCCTGGGGTGTGGGAGCATCACCCACACACCAGCCTGCAAACCCCATCCTGTGCTACCATCCTGCACTCTCCATCCCACAGCCTGGCAGCCCCGGAGCAGGGTCGGATCCAGCAATCCATGCCACAAGTCTCTGGGGCTGCAGGACAGGGTGACGGGGAGCAGCAGCGGTCACCAGGGCAGGGAGCTGCTCTCTGCAGCGGATACACAAAGTCATGTGTAAATCACACAGGCTTCCGGGCAGACAAACACCCTGTAAACCACCTCTTGTTTCTGCCTCCCTCCTTCTTTGGGGCGAAAGGTGTTCACATGAGGCCAAGATTATTGTTTAAACACATCCTGAACCTGTTAATCATTGCCTACTTTAAATCAATCTAATGTGTTGTTTCCAGCAGGAGTGACTTTAACTGTCAGAGGGGCCAGGAGAGGGGCATAAGAGATGCAGGCAAATTTTTAAGGCAGAACATGCTTTTATACTCGATCTCATGCCAGCTACGCAGGACCACCAAAGGCAACTTTGATTTCACACGTTGAGGTTTTCCTTTTGAAAGGGGAAGATCTGAACTGGTGAGGCATTTTTCCATAGGTGGGAGCTGCCCACCCAAACACCTACAGCTTCACGTTTAAAACACAAAACACCCAGCCACTAACACGGCGTCTCAAGCATGAAGTTGGCACACCAGAAACGACATTTGGCCAGCAGATACACCCGTCCCTGCAGCAGCTAACCCCACTGACATGGCACAGCACTAAAGCCAGGGAAGAGGAGGATGGAGGGGAGGGGAATGACTGTCTCAGCTAAAAGAAACATGACGTTAACACTGACAGAACGACATGGTAAAAGATTGAAGATGTTCATAAAGCACTTTGCTGTGTTAAATATGACCAGAGCTAGGGAGCAGTGCTGCTCGGAAGGGTAAAATGACAGAAGGGAGGATTTCTGAATCTCCTGGGAGCTTCTGCCTGACACAGAGGCAACTTTCTGCCGACTGGAAGATGTAAGTGGTGCCAACTGCTTCTTGTAAGGACAGGAGTCCAGATGGAACAGATGGTCTGATGAAAAGGACAAGTAGTCTGTGCTCGTTCCAGCCGACAGCGCTGGAATCTTCTCCGAAAAGCAGAAACGATGAATGGGGATTAAGAGAGGCAGAATTACCGTGGAAAAAGCAACGATGGATGCAAACCGAGTGAGAGGCGTCCTTGGCAGGGAGATTATTTCCTGATGTCAGGCTTATAGGCACACATGTGATTTGATCTCCAAAACCGTACTTAAGCATTATGCAACTCGGCAGTCGTCTGCTCTCCCAAAGCAGGACTGACAAAGTGCTATTGGGAGGACAGGGAATGAGGGTGACCTTTACTGTTAGAGTTCTGCACCAGGAAGCTCTGACAGCTTCTGAAAAGCTGTAGCATTGTGCCATGGGATGGATTTTTGCTGTTAAGTCCGATGATTTTCAGAGACGTGAAAAAAAAAAAATGGCAAGAGGCACCACATCAGTCAGGCTCTGGAGATGCAGCAACCCTACACCACTGCCCAGGAGGCACCATCCACTCTTAACACCCGACAGCCACCCAGGCTAGAGACGCTGCCAGGCTCCCTCATCCTGAGACACGCTCCCTGCTCTGACTGCATGTGCATGTGGTGTCTTCAGTGCTCGATGGAAAAGGTTCAAATCCCTCATTGACAGAGCAGTGGCACCACTTGCAAAAACACAGCTGGGACAAGTGCCACTCTCCTTCCACAGAGCGGTCCTCTGCTCTGAGACCAGACTGGCCTCCCTCTATTGCCTGGTGGGAGATCGCTCTCACTCTCTAGGGCTCTCCAGCTGGTTATCAGGCAGAGCCTGTGCCAAAAGACAGCAAGCACCAGAACTGCAAGGTGTGAGCAATCCTGCCATCGGTATGGCAGTGACACGTCACACAAGCAACACGAGGGCTACCCAACACCAGCTATTCTGGGTGAGATGAAGATGAGGTGAGGTGAGCCAGCAGCTGAGGTGTAGGAACAGAAGAAGGTGCGCCCACAGCAAATGGTCCTTCCTTTGGGAAGCTTCCCAAACCAAAACAGGTATCTTTGTGATGAATGCACCTTCATGGCTTCTTCCTTCCACAGAAATTTTGGCATCCTAAGCACCCCACAGCAGTAAGCTGAATTATGCACCACAAAAGCTGCACCTCCTGTTTTTGCATGACACTTTAATTTGCCTTTTCCCAGTATATGTTAAGTGAAACAACAAACAACTGCTCGCTGGCCCCCTTCTCCACATCACTCAGAATTTAAGAGGCCCCAGTCATATCATCCTCAATCAACTCTGTGGGAGGATAGAGTCGTCTTTGGAGTATTTCCCTGTTCAAAGGCATTGAGCAGCTTTTATGAGAGCACCCTTTCCTGAGAGAGCAACACCTGTCCTTCCTGAGATTAACAACCGTGGCTCCACATACCAAATAATTCAATCTTAAAGAAAATGTATACGCGTGCACATCCCTTTCATGTGAAGAAACGGGAGCTAATCCAATGTAGCAGGTTTGTTGAGACAAGCCCTGAGGCAGCTCAGCCTGATAAGGCCATCTCTCATGAAGAGAGGAAAAAATAGTTCTTTTAATCTGACAGGCGTACGGAGACATAGCACGATTCACCCATCACAAGGCAAAGGCTGGGCAGCGGGGGCAAGAGGAGCAACATGGGCTCACAAAAGATGCTGAAGCACCTCAGAGGACTACCCGGCTCCCAGCCACCGCCGTCCGCCCCAGGGGACCAGCAGCGAGGGGGCAGAAGGGGCCTGAGGAGACCAATGGCTTTTCAGTTGGAGAAACCCTCATCTCTCCTCAGCTGGTTGCACCAGTGACCACAAAAACAACCATTAGGAACTTCCAGGCTGTGCAGCTCAGGACCCCACAGAAAGCTGCCTGCTGGAGAGCAGACGGCAGGTCTGCACATCCCTCCCTTCCCCAGCCGGTGAGCGCCCCCGCACACCAAGGGGCTCACTCATTTGGAGTGAGAGAGCTCAAGCAGTTGTGGTTCAGCCCCTGGGAAAAGAGAAGGTATTTCTGCCACAAGACAGCCATTTCTCGTTGTGCTGAACAGGCTGGTTAGAACAAATCCCCTGCAAATCCTGAGAGAGAGAAAGGGGGAAACTCCTGCTTATAATGGGATTATAATGCAACTATAATCTACCCTGGCCAAAACTGAGAAAGTTTGCATTTAAAAAACATCACCCTATTCTTTCTCTTTCTGTCCCCCATCTCACTGAGAAATACAGTCAGCACAGAAGGTCTCAGGCAGTACATACTTCCTCAGCCTTTGCACTGAATTAAGAAGCAACTAACATTTTATCACGGATGCTTTAGGAAGAAAATGGTTGTGCTGAGGAATAAAATATCAGAGAAACCACCCGCAACCCCTAACTTCTTATCAGATGTTTGCTCATTTATTCTATCTTTGGCTCTAGTCTCAAAGGGGAGACAGCTTTCAGCATGAGAAGAGCTAAAAATTGCTCCGCTCTGGACGTGCTGCTGAGAGTCATTTCTGAAGCTTTCCTTGGCTCCTCCACCAGGAGCTGGAGGAATCGGTGGCTCTGATCCAGTATGGCGCAGAGCAAAATTTTCATTGGATTTTTCCCCAAACAGATGCCACACGCAGCTGAAAAAATGGGGGGCAAGGAAGTGCCTTTCTATCATACTTAGTGGCCTGTCTATTGGATTAGTTCATCTGTTTGTTGTTTTGCAGTCTCCAAGCCTCATTTGCTCCCTGTTCTTTCAATTTTTCACCCCAAACTCCTGCTGAACAAGTAAGACCCAACAGAATAAATGATAGATGGACTTTGGGACTTTTTGTTTTCTTTCTCCAAGATGTTTAGGAGTTTAACTTTGTTACCACAAGTTAACAGAGGCACCAGACAGCTCTTAAAAGACATTTTAAAGCTTGACCTCCTCAACTCAAGATTTGCAGATCTTTTTCTAATGAAGCTTATTAAATTTTTCTATGAAGTTTCTTTATTTCAAGATTGGCCACATCTGTATTATTACTATTCATAAAAGACTGACATTAATAACTAAGGCACGTTGATCTTGGCGAGTCCTTGTTATTCAGATCAACAAGCAATTAATGCATTCCATTTCTGTCCTGTAAAGAGGAAAGCAAAGGCATTCATCTCCTCTGCACCCATCAAAGTGAACATATAACCACAGAAGGCATCCACTGCTACACCTATAACTTGTAGAAAAAACCACAGCAGCTCAATAAGTGCAAAAGGAAATACTTTAAGACTTCAATCTTTGGGCAAGAGTTTCATTAGGTCATATCACATTCACGTACTGTGGAAATCACCTAGTGACTCAGCCTGACAGTGACCTCCACTTGTCAGCAAAGTTTATCATCTCACAGGAATGCCATTGTCAGGGAAAGTTCTCTTCTCAGCTCCAATTAATAGGGCTCAGCTCCCCTCTCCTCGCTCTACTCCTCTTGTCTAAGACTTAACCCTGTCCTGGGCAAACATGCAGTCCATACCATGAGCTGGATCTCTCACAGGAGACGACAGACAACCTTTGTGCGGGTGCAGAGCTGACCATCAGCTAACACGAGTCCCCAGGAGGCATCCACAGCTGCAACTCTCCCCTCTGTCACACCAGGCACTGCTGGGACCATCCATAGACAGGGCTTACTCCGAGCAGCAATGGCCACACAATAACCTCCTGCTCCCACAGGCAGGGCACTGGCATTAGTAAACCAAACTAATTGTCCTATCAGACAATTATTAATTCTCTATTATTAATTTCCTTGCCCACGTTACCAAACTACTGTACCAAAGCCATACAAGATTTTACTGTTACCTAGGAGTGCCTCTGAGGAGGGACCATTTGGGATCCTAACCCTGGGGAAGACCTGTGAGACGGGCAGACGCTACAGGGACAGACACCAAGTCCTACTACAGTGCCAGGCCCCAGCTGAGATCCATACCACATGGCAGCTTGGATAATCGTCTGACCAGCTAAGGCTTGGCCAGACACTATTTTAATTCAAGTATGCACAGAAGGGAGGAGAAAAAAAATAGCTTTTACTGATTTAAGAGGAGCATGACTGGTATTTTGTTAAAATAATTATATAATAATTCAATACCTAACCAAACAAGACCTCAGAACAAAGTCCTCTGGCATGAGTACCTTTTTTCTTTTAAAAACATGAAATCAAACATACTAGGAAAATAAAGATCTTAATAAAACCCTGGGATTTTAGGCATTTTATTTCCATGGTTTCCTGCTTGGTAGAAAGCCATACTGCATAACCCCAGCGGGGATTTCCCAAGGCACCAGTAAATCTTGTTACTGAAAATAGACAGAACAGTTGGGGAAATTTAAATCAAAGCTACCTTGTTAACGCTGTCACCTCCAAGCTACATCCAGCTGCAGAGAAGCCCTTTTCAGTAAGAGAACTTCCCAAAATGGAAATACTCACCCACACACAGGATGTTGAAACAAAACCCATGATTAACTGACTTATTAACCAGCTGGTCAGGCAAACTGTCAAATCCTACGTGTCCAGAAAGCGGGACAGTACGACAGCCTTCACCCTGAAATACAATTAAATAGTTGTGTCATTTTCAAGCAAAATACACTTATCTGTATAAACCCTTAAGACCTCCCAAGTAGAATCAACTTCACAGTCCAGGCAGAGATTTGCACGTATACTGTAAATTGTGTCAGCATGATTCCCTCTTCTCCAAAACAAATCCAGACGACACAAATAGAATGTTTCATTTGCTGCGCATGAGAAGGTAGCCCTGTAGGAAAATTATTAAACTGTGCAAAACACATGCCCAAACACAGCTGCTGAAATTAAGAGGCGGCAAAACATTTGTTTCCTTGAGAAATTATGTAGATACTCAAGTCTCACCTTATACTGAAAACAAAAAGAATCCCCTGTGCAAAGGAATGTATTAACGATGCCTCCTCCTATAAGATTATTACAATTCACTTAATGGGAATTGTAACTCACATGTAATCCACATTCACAGCTGCAATTACAGAAACTAGCTAGAAACACTTAGGAAAACGGTACCTACATCTAGTAATTGAACAACCCAAACACACTGCCTCTGCAAAGCTCAAGTGCTGTAGAACAGAAACAGCAGAGAATATAGTCTTCAAGCTATCAAACACAGCAATATCTTCCATATTGTTGTGAAGATGAAAATCTCAAGACTGCCAACAGGAGTCTGTTCAAATCTATAAAATGGCCATTAGCAGCAGAAAATCAGGGATCATTGAAGGAAGCTGCAAGGAAGATGCTTGCACAGGCAGGTGGCCAGACCATGCAAGGTAAGCAGGTCTTCTCCGAGCTTTGGAGTGGATCTTTCAAAGCTAGGAACCAAACTGGAAAACAAAAGTTGAGAAAAACTGTCCAGAACTGAGCTGCTCGTAAGCACACAGCTCTCTCAGGGAGCCCGCGCAGGGGTTAGGGAGTGGAAATATCCAAACCTGCCTGCTGGGGGGCATGGGCCACTCCTGCCCAGCCACCCAAACAGCTTCATGAGAAGCTGCTCTCTCCTGTGCCCGACACCACTAACCCGGTCTCCCCGGCCAGACATTCCCTTTCTGCCCCGGGAAGCAGAAGGGCTGAGCTCCAGCTCCAGCTCACTCCATGCTCCACACCCAGCACGGCCACTTGCTTCTGGAGAGGGGCCAGAAATTTTCACCTGGCCATTGCACAAAGGCCAGTGTAGGCCAAGGCGCTCCGGGTCCCAAACCTGCACAACAGACAGTAATAAGCTGCAGACAGAGGCTCAACTTCAGGAATGGCATGATGCAAAATGGAGAGTAAGTGCTAAGCCCGCGTGTTGGTGTGTACTGCAAAGTTCCCCTCCTGCAGCCCCCCAAAAAGGTACTTCCCTCCCTGGAGCAAACGTTTTTCTTAACAATGTATTTTAGTGTCAAATACAGAAAATTCCCCTCTGGCCTTTCAGAGACATCATCAGTTTGCAAGAAATACTACAGCCAAAAGGCAATATATAATAATAATAATATAATAATATACAATAGTAGTATAATAGGGTGTAATTTTTAACTTCTTTCAGAATCATGTTTCCACGTATCTAGAAAGCCTGTTTATAGGGACAGGTTTTCCCTCTTCTGTTAATGGCACTGGTATTTTAGGCTAGGAAAACATTCCCGAGGACTGTATTTACTACAGTAGCCTGTCAGAGTACAATTACTTGCCTTGTTACTGTTTTGCTGGTGTGGGGTTTTTTGCCAGATATGAGGCTCCAAATACACTTCAGCCATTAACCATATTTACCACCCTGTGATGTGTAAATATGTTTCCCCTTAGCCATATTTTGTGTATTAGTCTGACTCTTCCTGCCAAGATGTTCACCAAATATGGTGCTTTATTAATTCCTGAGCACCTTGCCTCCAAACAACATGTTCATCAGGAAGGCGCTTGAGTTCCCCAGCAGATTCTGGTTTTGCCTTCTGAGGATACAGCTCCAAGGCCCAATAATTCACAACAAACAGCTAAAGCAGAAGAAAGGGAGACTGTCAGGCACGCAGATTTTGTGATGACACACCTAAGGTCTCCTAAAGTGCTTTCACCAAAACAAAAGCCCAGCACTGGGGTATCTCATGGCAGTCTTCGATCTGCAGCGAGAGCACCATGGCCCTGGTGAAGAACAGATGGGTGGACAGAGGCCACAAAGGCACAAGAGAGAACCACAGGCAGACTGCTCCTAGGGCAAAAGAAGTTTCAAGTGCATTTTTAATACACAGCCTTAAAACTGCACCGTTGGAAGTCTGTTTGAACACTACTCTCCCCAGGAAGCGTGGGCGGGAGTGTAGGCTCTCATTAAGAACAAATCTTCTCCTCATCCCTAAATATAAGTGTGATCCAGATGGAACAAAATAAACGGTAGAAGTTAAGCCACTCTCGGCTGAGAGGAGGCATAGAATTTAGCCTGCAAGTCATTTCCTGTAGCCTCTTTTTCTAGTCACCTGTGGTTTTATAACGCAGTTAAACCACACTTCACATCTGCTACAGGCCAGGAAATAAGTACCGCAAAATCTGATTTCCAGTCGTAGCAGCTGAGCCTTCGTGTTAAGGTATATTGTGCTAAAAATCCAAACCCTGCTTGGCCAAGGCATCAAGAGATCAGATGCAGTGAAAAAAGAAAAATAAGAAATAATGCTTTAAGGTCAGACTGGTTTTGACACACTTCAGAAAGTTGTCAGCAATTACCAAACCTGTGGAGAGAACAGAAACATCTTCTATCTGATCCACCAAGGAACAGTGCAAGTCACCAGTCTTCATGCACCAAGAAGTGTCTGTATCCAGAACGCTGCTATATATAAACAGCATCATCAAAAACAACATATGAACATAGCAATTAGTCATCCTGCCTGTACATTAAATGTAGATTTGGATTACCTTGTTGAAAACTGAAGGAGAATATGTTAAGCTTATAAGCTTTTTTGCTGAAAAGGGTGTCCAAGAGCTATCTTCCATTATTTATCTTCAAAAACAATCTTTCTGGTCAAGTTTAAAACGTATGAAGAGATACCAACAAGGTAAGCAATGTTTAACTATTGTCCATTTGAGGGCTTCTTCCACGAGCATCATTGAGAGCTGGATGGCTGAGAGTCCTTCCATACTCTCTATTTTAAAGTTAGCATCTTCTTGGAACGAAGACAAAGACGGGATCTCTGGGAAGCCACTGTGAATGCTGGCACCACACCAACATACCAGATGCCTTTTTTTCCCCGTGTACGCAGAGTGACCCCCCCCCAGGATACAATGGGCTGTTGTTTCTTGGGAGGAAGCAAAGCGTGTTTGCCACAAACAAGACGAACAAAAAGAGCAACACACTCTCTTGCTGCATTACCAGGCAGGGCTATTGCAGAGTAAACATAAGGAGTAGCCATTTGGAGAGGCTATTTTATTTTTTCCCTGTCTTCGGAGGATTTACACACCTTTCATTAGGGTTTCTCCATGCCACAGAAACCACTGCTGCCTACTTTAATTCTTACAGAGAACTATGAGGAATATATGGGAAAATACATAGATGTTATAATAAACGACCCCAAATATTAGTTTACATAAAATGGGTAAGATTTAGACTGCAGGTGTTTGAATCACTTCAGGGTCCTTGGGATGAAAAAAATGATTAGAGGAAAATCTTGCTGAATGTGCCTCTCTGCCTTGATCTGCTTTACACGACAAGTTGGTGCAATCCTGTCAGCTCCCGATGTTCTCGGAGCCCCAGGAGGCTGTTACCACTTTGTGGAGATAAAGCAGAGCATCATCCCTGAGACATGCAATGGTGCTGCTCATCACAAATGTCAACGCTACATATTCAGGGCAATTTCTGGTGGCCTGGACTAAAGCAGCAATGAAAAAGGACACCACGGCAAAGGAAAAGCCTCCACTTGGCAATACGCAGGCACAGCACAGCAAATAAAAAATGCTACAGCTCTGAACCCAAGGGACACAATGTCTAAACGAGGCCCACACAACAAGGAAATGCTCCCAAAGACTGCAGTACAATACTTGCTCTGCATCTAACTGAAAAGAGTGTTTCTGTTTAGGACACTGACAGCTGACATTTAGTACTTCGGACACAATTTCCCACCTCTCCCCAGATGAGAATCACTTCAGATGCCAGGGCCTGGAGACTCCCTTCAGAGGATTTCCAAACGGCCGCAACGAACACAACAGCACCATCCTCAATGAAAACAAATCAAGCAATGCTCACAGAGCTCCACCACCGCTGCCAATGCTCACAGCAGCCACTGCCCTGCCCCTCTGCCACCCCATAAAGCTGAGACCCGAGGGGTTAACCCCTATACCCCACACAACTCTTGCACAAGAAGTAAATATCAAATCAGAAAGCAAGGCATAACCTGAATTCAGGTTTCCACACCACAGTTTTTCACATCATCTTTAAGGCAGAACAACACCAGATCCTTTCTCAGGACCACAGCGTTATGGCATCCACTTCCCCAGACTGCATTTGGCTCTGATTAAACAGCAAATTAGAGCAACACTTGTACCAATTACTTCTCACTTGTACAAGTGTGTAATTCTCTTATGCAATGAGAGATTTATCCAGCAGACAGTATAAACATCCTCCACAAGATAAATGCAAAGCAGGAATGTAAAATGTAGACAAAGATTCTGGATTTCTTTTCCTTGCTTGGCTGATAACAAATCGTCAGGACACATATAGAAGAAAAACAACAGAAAAGTGGGAGAGAAATAATTCTGAATCAGCCACCACAGAAAGCAAGAAATGTCTCACCAAAGCTCCTGACCATTGACCACCCTCTTCAGGCGCATTGCATCATTCAGCCATTCAACATTCACCAACGGTCAACTGCTTCCGAAATCTCAAATTCTGACAGCTCTTAAGATTACATTTCTTTATGCCCCTGCCAAAGGGCTGCAGAAACACCACATTTTTTGGATACGTTCCCAGGAGAAGTATCTTCCAGCAATTAAAAAATACATATGTATATCAGCAATCTTAATGATTTTTCTGACCTGTCCTACAGAGACTGTAACTTAGGTAGTGCCTGGCAAGCCGTTCCTCTGCACCCATCATCCACCCACAGGGAGCAGGATGGACACATCCCCTGTGGGTCTCAGCATTTAAATCCTGCATGCTCCATGCTGGCAGAGATCTGGAGAAGGACCTCAGCTCGGCAGTGATGGGACCACCCTGCCTGTCTGGGGAAGAGGGGTTTTCACCGACCATCTCCAAAATAAATGTGGGCTTAGATCAAGGGTTTCCTGGCACAGGGGCAAGGTGGTGACCTCAACTCCCCAGTGTACCCAGTCCCAGATCTTGCACGTGTTTAACCCCGTCAGCACGCACAGAGCCAGCCTCTGCATCGCCAGGACGTCAAGGCTGACTGTTCCACAAACCACGGCCACGGCTGGATGCCCAAGACCTGGGCTGACAAGTCATCCGTCTGCACAAAGACATTTTCAATTTGCAGCACACTAATTTCATGCCTGTCTCACAGCTAGCTTTCCCTTTCGCCTCCAAAGAGAGCCTATGCTCTATCATAATTAATTCCAGGCCACTAGCAGATGTCTGAAACTCCTGTACATTATCTTAGGAAAGCGTAACGCTCAATTTCTTTAAAAGAGAGGGGAGCAAGTGAGTCACTTTACATACCTTGGCAGTCACACACAAGGCAACGGGTATGTCCAGGAGGAAATAACATCACAACCTGGCAAGGAATGGCTACATCTACCCGTTCAACAAGACTGGGTCCATGCTAAAAACCTACCGCTTTGAAGACGAAACAGCAAGTGCTCATCTCAAGTATTATTTCTGTACATGAAATGGACATGAAAGTTGGAAGCCCATCAGATCACAGACAAAACGCTTCCGCATGCAAACGCATTATAGATGCCTCCTTAGCATCTCTCTAACAAATGCAGAGGTGGCTCAACTCCCTCTGCTCCTCTTCTGGATAATTCTCCGCAGGCACACAGAGCGCTTTGCGCCGTGCTGGGAAGGCAGGCAAGCATCGGTGTGCCTCAGCCGGGGACGACACCGCAGGGGGGACCCTCGGGGACAAAGCTCAGCAGGGATGTGGTGCCGACGTCCAGATGTGGTGCTGATGTTGGGCGCGGGCTCCCGCGGCTCCTCCACGGCACAGGGTGCCAGACCGATGACCTTCCCCGCATCACGCACTAAAGGAGCACGGGATGCTGGTGTCTCTGGGAGGAGAACAGCATCCCTGGAGAGACAGGGATGCCAAGGAGCACTTCCCCCACTACCACACCCTGGCCCTGTGAGGGGCCCCTAGCCCAGGGTAAGGGTGCAGGACGAGGCCTCCCCAGCACGGCAGTCCCGCCAGCCCCGGCCTACGCTGCGGGTCCCTGGGACGGGGTCCAGGGACGGAGGGACGGGCAGGGCAGGACCCCCGGGCCCACCCCTGTGCGGGCAGCCCAAGGTCGCCGGGCCGGGCTGCTGCCCCGCAGCCAGCGGGGGGTACCCCAAACCTCCCCTCCCCAGGTAATCCCGGCTCCCCTCAGAGCGGCCCCCGAGCCCCCGCAGGCCGCCGCCCCGGAGCCCGGGGGAGGCCCCAGGCCGG
>KZ506514.1:21020-31228 GCA_002844005.1 Limosa lapponica baueri
AAGCTTGGGGAAAATGAAACAAAATAACAGCTCGGCTGCACCTCTTACTCCAAATCTGTCTTTTGAAAGAAATCTGTATTACTTACGGAAGAAGGCTATTCTAAAGCCCAGTGCTGAACTCCATCACACAGATAACAGGCTGCCAACAGACCACGGTCTACGTGAGCGCTCAGAGTGGAGTTTAGTTAAGATTTACACGGCAGACAAGGCTTACGCAGGATCCTTGCATGAGATATTTTATTTTTTAATAAGCTACTTAAAGCTCACAATTTATATATTAAATAAATATAAAGCACACACAGCTGTCAGAATGCACTGCAATCACACCTGTGGGTGTAGACTCACAGTCCAGGTAATACACCAATCATTTGATAACACACAGTCATCAGAAATTATACAAGAGAACCTACCTGGATCTGAGGTTTTAGCTTTGAGTAATGCATTTAACTTCTTCACGAGATGCATGTCCTTTGCTCGCTCACTCTTCTTATCACTGAGGGGAAATAACTTTAATTGTATGAGTGAAGAGAACTGAAGTGAATGATTCAGAAAAAAAAAAAAATTAAAAAATTGCTTATGTTACTTCAAGGTAACATCACATTAATAAAAATCAAATTAATGCATAGAAACCAATAAGACTATTACCAGAGTACTACTCAGCTTGAGAAGGAACACCAGAATTGTTTTTCTCTAAATCAAACATTGTTTCCAAAAACAGTAACGAAATTCTTTTGGTTATACAGAGCACAAAGCCCTTACCTCAGTGCTAAGTGGAAAGGTACGTGGACGGTTTTTACAGTTCCAGAGACTGGATCAACAAGGCATATCTGGTAAGTCTGGGGCTGCCATCCCTGACTCGTCACATTGTTTAGACCCATTATTTTATAACCAGGATACAACAGTCTGAAACCAACAAAAAACATGGCCTTTACAGTGAAGAACAAGATCAGCCACCTTCCCTTTCCACACACAGGATAAAAAGAAGACAAATTTTATAAATCTAAGGTTTAACAACTGCTATATGCGTTTATCGGGACAGACTGTGGAGTGATAGAATAGGACAAAACCCCCTTCTATAAAACAACCAGTTGCGTTCAGTAGAAACTGTGGGCAGCACAGAACAAGCCTGCAGCACCTTCTACCTCTCCACTAACACATCCACAGACAACTCACAGCAGCAGCAGAGCCCTGGACCTGCTCCTCACCTGCAGTATTTCCCCACGTTGAAGGCCCCCACCCGGGGCCCCTGCTGCGTGCTCCACACTTCCAGAATGCCCCTCCTCGGGGCATAGATGACCAGGAACTGGGCCACTCTGCTTGGACCTTGGGCATTTCCAAAAGGAGAAAAATCCATCTTCTCAGCTTCCCTCTCGTGAAGGTCCTCCACAGTCTGTACCCAACCAACTTCTGCGTCACGGTACCCTTTGTGAGAGAAGACGTAAGTTCATTAGTGTACAGAAATTAATACATGATTAGTACACATCACCACCTGCTGAAGTGCTCTACAAGCAGCAAGACGCCCTCAACTTGTTTTCAAACTGTGCAGCTCCGGCCAGTAGCCAAGCTCCTCTCCAGAACCATGTACGGACTCAGAGAAGGGCCCACCAGAGGGCTCCTCGAAGACAAGTGCAGCCTCCTGGAAAACTCTGGAGAGGAACAAGTTCTTCTGGGAGAAGCCACAAAAGAACCAAAGCTCATCAGGTCTGTACTCTGGACATTACACCAACGCAAAAGCTTCTCGGAGAAGAAAGACCTGTGGGAAGCATCCAGATTTCTCATGTTTCAGAACAACAAAAAACAAAGATTTAAAGAAATCTGCATAACCTATTAAATAGGATATGTAAGTTTTCATTCATATGTTTTCATCATTAAAATGCAATTTTTAGGAACAAAATAAAACTACTCATCTCCCCCCCGCCCCGGTAACGCAAATACTTTCCGTCATAAAATACTCCTAGATAAAAATGGCAGAGATGCTCTAATGACGTCACTAAACTATGCAGTGGCTTAATAAGCACAAGTGAAGACTCCAAACCACAAGTGAAATAGTAATCTACAAATGAGTTTATCAAAAGATATATTGTACCAAGAAGGTTGAAAAGTGTTCACAACTCGATTAATGAGAAAAAGTATGAAAAGATTAAATTCAGTAGACAGCTTTGGGTTTGGCTTATTGTAAATATGTGTCTGACTATCAAATAAAGCTTAGCACTATAACAGTACTTCCTAGATAATATGAAGCTCTCAGTAATGAGGAAAAAAAAAAAGTCCAAGAGTATCAGAAAGCACATACTATATCTAATTAGCTTCAAAATACGAGAGAAGGAGAATGCACAGGGGAAACATGATTACTGCAGCTATTTCGCTGTGAGCTGCTGAAGATGCCACTATATTCATGACCACTAATCTTCTGAACTGGTAGTGTGGGAGAGAGGGAAGAGCTAGAGATTTTCTATCTGTTCTTAAAACTTATCTTCCTTCTCCTAAAAAGCTGTAAAATTTAAATTCTATAGAAAAAAAGAGGAGTTTTTGTAACACCAGGTATAATTACAATTTGAGATCTTAACATCTGATATTTTTTTCAAAAAGCCTTTAGTTTAGAAGAGACTGAATACTCCCTTCTTGCACAGTCACCACGATGAAATAAGAATCCAAGAAGTTGTATATCTTGCTGATTTTTGAAGCTTCTGTTTATTTCCTCAGCAGAATTAAAAAAAGATACTAGAGCTTATCAAGAGAAGGAATCTTGGAGAATAGAGCTAAAGCTCTTCTGAAAAAAATCACTAGGTCTAAAGCTTTCTGTTGGGATACAGGCTATGAAACAAAACAGAAAAAAATTAAAGAATCTGTACAATACAAACAGACAAATTTTTACTTTGGCCATATCAGTATTTGAGGGATTGGTACAACAAAACCCTTATGGACTTTATATTACATCTGCCTTTAATATTTGGTTTATAATAACACAATGTACTAAAGTCTTTCTTAATAATGGAAAAGCACTTGGAATTTTAAGTCTGAACATAATAAGCCACAGTATTTTGTAGAACATTATTTGCTATACTCATAGCCACTATCATACCTTTCCACATGCGAACTGCAAGTCCTCTTGTAACATCCAGTAAAATAACCCTTCCAAAATCATCTGTTACTGCTGCCAAAGTGTTACATGGAGAAAGACATATTCTTTCACCATGGCGACGGGAATCTGGAAGTCCAAACCTAAAAAGAAAAAAAAAAAAAAAAGTCAAGCAAAACCACTAGATACTCTGTTTACTATTTCTAAAGAAAAACAGGCATCCTATAAGGATTAAGATTTCTTCCCCACAGGTCTTCAGAGATAAACTTCAGGATTTATATTCATGTACTTCTACTGTCATTAAACCGTGCACACTGTTCTTCTACAGTAACAATGAACCCACACACTGGAAATGAAAGAGATGAGTAATTTGTCCAGAAAGAGAAACTGAAATGAAACAAAGCTGAAAACAAATGACCTGCAAACTATCATCGCTGCTGCAGGTCAAGCAAAACACATTCATCAATTACGCACCTTTCAAAATAGTTCAAACAATTAAAACCACAAGAGATTTAAAGCAATTGGGACAGTATGTAAAACTTACCTCACTGCCAATGGGGTTGCGGGTTCAACTTTTGGTTTCTGTTTTTGGGCAGGTTCTTCCTCATGTTTACTCTTCCAACCAAGCCAGCCACTTGCAATAGAAAAACACATTAGGAGAATCACACCAATGGTCCTAAAAATCCTCAAACTATTATGTAGCTACTAAGCCAAAAATAATTTAATGCAATTTTTTATGTTATTACCTGGCAGCATTAAATAATGCTGAAGTCAGTTTACTCGCAACAGCTAAGGCAACATGAGACAACAGTGGCTGGGAGCTACCCTGGAAGAAGAAAGGAATGAAGTGTTTAGAAAGTCAAGAAATAGTCAGCTGTGAGCCACCCTGAAATGAAGGAACAAAGTGTTTAGAAAGCCAAGAAATAGTTCTTACACTGAACTCAACTGCAGAATAGTTTTTCAGGCCTCCTATGGACTTTCAGCTCAGAAAGCATAGCTTTAAGACTCTGCAAAATTTTAATTCATTGCCCCCAGAAAAGCCATTCTGACATCTCTTTACCATTTCAAAATCCTCCTGCAAGTCACTGGTAGCTCAGTTTGTTTGTCTGCAACAGAAGTTAGAAAAACCCTGTGTATGATTTATCATGGAGAGTTAGCTTGTGTATGGCTTTGGCATCCTTGCAAATATCAATGTAAGCACTTTTTTCATAAACATATTGGAAAAACAAATACAAAATCAAAATTCCAAGTCTAGCATTTTCAATCCATTTTCGATCCCAGTAAGGACAGCACACACACGGGGACTGAACGTACACGACACACAGCTACATCGCCGTCCTCGTCAGTGTGCTACAGGTACCACTAAGCACAATTTGCAGTTTTCTTCTGCAAGTAGTAGTTCTACTATATGGAATCACCACAGTATACTCAGGTCATGTGTGTACACAACGAAGGCCTTAAAAAGTCCGTAAGATGCATGTTTACACAATCTCAGCCTAATTATTTAAAAACCTTACGTTACTTAACTGGCAATAAATTTACAAATGAAAAAATAAACAAATTACTTGACTATCACATTCATTTTAAGATAAAAGAGAAAATTTCTCATTAGCAGGAACCTGTGGTAGGCATTACCATTACATCTACTCCAAATCACCCCAGTTTCAGAAGATCAAGAAGAAGGGGAAATGTCAGCACAAAATGAACACAGGAATACTTCAGAAATACCCATGCAGAAAAGAGAAGGATTAATTATTCAAAGTTTCAGCAAGTCAGCTTTGTAGTACATACCTCCAGGGCAAAAAAGAAACCAGTGAAAGGATTGGATCCAACAGTAACATACTGAGACATGGCAGGTGGGCTGTTCTTTATAGCTGCGTTATATCCACCTATATTGGAGGCAGTCTTCATTTGATCAAAGGGAGACAGTGTCATGATGCCTAACAAAAACATTAAAGTGTACTTTTCAGAACAAAGGTATGCAACTGCTTTAAAGGTCTACATGTATTCCTGCCTCCTTGACTGACCAGCCAGAGATCAGAGAGAAGGAAGGAGGAGCAGCTTTAACCACAGAAATTCCAAAGACCAGCGCAGAAACGATCTAATGTACTCAGGTTAATTATAAAGCATAGTTGGTTTGTTTAGAAGGAAAACAAAAAAAAACCAGAAAAAAAAACAGAAAAAAAACTTCAGCAGAGTTCAGGAAGAAAAACACATCTGTGAAATTCACTTCACCTGCCTCATTAGCCCCCGCTTTTGTCAAAAGGGTGGAAGAGAAAGGAAGCTTTCTGTCCCTCAGACCTGCCTGGCTGACAAGAACCTGGGCTTCTGCAAACTCCTGAGGAGTGAAAGCCTTTGAGAGCCTAGAAATCAGTCTGTCTTTTTGTGGAAAGGAGCAGTCTTGAATTTAGTTTCTTTCTGTGCTAGGCTCAAAGAAGACCCATACCAGTTTTAACCTGCCTGCCAGACAGTTCTTTAGCCTGGCAGCCTGGGTTAATCACTACTACAGCCTTCTCCCCACTATTTATTTCTATTCAGCCAGTACCGCTAAGTGTTCTCACGCCAATTCAACCGCATGAAAACATTCAGTTTCATTTAAGCCAAATATTTGAAATTAAACAGAAATGCTTACCAATACTTGCATGGTCAACAATCGTATCCACATCTTGCAAACCCCACTTCTTATAAGCTAATGGTGGAGGCTGAACATTCTCATTGCCAGATGCTGCAGCTGACAAAAGTTGACAAAACACAAAAAAATTCCTACTGAGTAAAAGGCAAACTAATAGCATAACACAGGAAAAAAAAATTGATGCAATCTGAAGCCACAAAATAATCCAGTTTTAAAATAATGTACATCTGAAAACCAGCTGAGCTAAAATGGCCTTTTGAAATACATACCTTAATGAAATTAGAAACTTTTAAAAAATTAACGAATAACATTGCGTATGATATTCTATCACTACCATATATAGTACTGGCAGAGAGCTTTGTTTTATTAGACATTTATGGTTTAATATTCTGCGCAATTTTAAAATGCTACTATAATTTATTTCTGTGATCTGGGCATGTTTAAGTGGAAACTCCCCCGCCAAAGTACTTGCCAAGTCAGCACATTAATTAGGTACACAACAACATGAGGTAAGAACAGTAGTGAAGCGATGACTGAAACTCTTCAAAATATCTATTACGACACACATAAATGATGAAGAATGACAGAAGAGACAGCAATGGCTGCAGGTATTACAACTGGCTGTAACTGCTTCTCTGCAGTGATCTCACTGAAAGAGCAGAGCATGTCCTGGCTGTGAAAGTAGATGGATATTTCTCATTGTAGTGTCTGCCTCTTTCTTATTTGTTGCGTGATTCACAGAGTATCAAGTTTTTAAAGTCCTGATTTACAAGAGTTTTGCCTTCTGCTATATTCCATGAAGATGCTACCTTTTCATTAAAAGGAAAAGAACAGACAGTATGAGATGAACCCAGGGAACCATTAAGTGTAGCCTATCAACATGAGGTAAAACCAGACATCTAGGGAAGAGTATTAGAACAAGGATTCCTCTAAACCAGCTTCTAAAGAGACTTTCTCAGCCAGAGGCTAGCTCTAAGCACCCAGTAAGCCTCCACAGGTTGCTTCTCCACTAACCTGCCAGTCTCCCTCTGAGCCCAAGCCTTGAGCATCCACATCAACCTCAGGCAAAGAATTCCACAATTCAACCTCACACTGCACAAACATCCATCTACTTTTCATTTTGAATTTACTATCACCTCGCTTCATTTCACACCACTTCATCCTGAACTGGAAGAAAGAGCGAGCAATCCATTTCTACTGCCCGTCCCCACACGATTCAGAGAGGAGCTGTCTCACCCCAGCAGCGTTTCTCAGTTCTTTGCCACTCATCCCTTCTCTGTAAGACTCAAGCCTTAGTTTAAGGGTGCTGCTGTCCCAACAGCTCCTAACGCTGTCCTGCTGGCAGATCCATTGTGCTTCCCACCTACACCCAGACGTGGCCTGCTGTAGAGGAAACGAGATTCTGGCAAATCTGAAGTTCATTGAGAACCACCATCAGGAAATTCGGGAGAACAATTCAGCAACAGCACCCGTTTAACGTTTTATCTTACAGAACCTTAACAGCCCCATACTTGTGCTGTTACCTGCATCTTCTCTCACCCCAGGAAACTGACCCTCTTTCCAAATTCGAGTATAAACAGGCACTATGCTAAAGGAACAGGATCAAAGGCTGCACAATCAAACCAGGAATTCAAATCTCTCGGGCATTAACACAAAAAGCAGTGATCATTACCGATACCAGCATGACAGCATTATCCCTTCCCACAAAGTCCTGACTGAGAAGAAAAGCACTTCACTGACAGTGCAATCAGCAGCCCCTCGGGGACACGCTGCGGGTTACCCCCGTGGACACATCAGCACCACACAGTGGCTCCCTCCCTCCTTCCCTCCTACCGAGATGGGAAGAGAACCGGAAGAGTGAAAGTGAGAAAACTTGTGGGCTGAGATAAGAACAGTTCAATAGGTAAAGCAAAAGCTCCATGCTTTTGGTATTATATATTGGTAAAAATATATTGGTGTGTTATAAACACTGTTTTCATCACAAATCCAGAACACATCATCATACCAGCTACAATGAAGAAAATCAACCCTATCCCAGCCAAAACCAGTACACAGTACTGTGGTGAGAGTGTACAAGACACTCAATGCTACTCGGACAACTCAGGCTTCGAGAATGTTTACTGTAGAGGAAGAAATTTGTTTGCATGCAGTAGTTGCCTACATGGACAAGCAGGGCAGATACAAATTCCTTGTACCTTGATTTGTTATCTAACAAACATAAGTAAATTTCATGTAAGGTACTATTAACAGTCAGAAATACACATTTCCTCTCAAACATACCTCTAGCTACTTGATTGCGACACGCACGAAGGGACTGAAAGAGGCTGAAACCATCAATTGTCACAATTGCTGCAGGGTACAAGATACTCAGTTCTTCATTCTGTGGAAGAAAATGAGAGAAGGGAGACACACACACACAAAAAACAATAATCACTGTTAGTGTTGTAACAGCTTCTTCTCTAGCTTTCTGTACTATTGACTACATGGAGATGAGGATTACATCCAGAGAGTTAAATCTAACAAGCCCCAGCCAACAGAATAAGGCAAAACTACAGAAATTCAGTATTAAACCATCCAATATATGAGTAAGTATGTTATTTAGGTGCATAATTTTATATTTTTATCTTCTTTCAGTGACTTTTATACTTGCTTAATATATTTTATGACTTAAGGAGAAAACACAAAAGTTACAGCAGCTTGTGAAGGCCACAGAAACCCAAGTTTATCTTGAATGCAAGAACCGAGGTTTTATGAGCCAAATTCCGAAACTGGATTAGCGCCTGAATTACCACTTGGGCATATAAATGCTAATTTGGTGATATAAATTCGAGACTCAAATTGCTTAATGCTTCTGTTTTTCAAAACTGATCCCAAAATGTCATGCTAAATCATTTGTATAAAGCAAACTTGGAAATTTCTGTAACTTCATTAGTTTTCTGCATAAAGTGTGACAACTCAGCCAAGGGCAAAGAAAGCCGACTTGTCTACTAAATAGCTTGAGCTCTACAAGAGCCTTCTCTGCAGGAAACATAATGACATGCAGGTTCCTAGCACCATCTCCTGTGTAGACTGTTTTAATTTTCAGCCATCTTCTCCATGAAATAATTAAGATAAGTTCTTATGAATGAGTACACATAGCTCTTGGCACCTGTCCAGTTGCATTTTCTCCTTCCATCCATCCATTATTGTATTTTGTGTGCAGTAATGAATAAACAGGAAATAAATGAAATGATAGCCTTTCTTTGCAAGGCTATCACAGAGAACAAATCTACAGAGCTAACCAAATACTCCAAAAAACAAAAAGAAATTCTGAATCCTCAAACTATACAGGCAGGAATACTTCAAGAACAAGAAATCCAGAGTCTCTTGTCCCAAGGAATTGTCCACCCATGAAAAACTGGCACAGGACATAAAGGATTCAGAGAGAGATTCCCTTCCATACCCCATAACACTGCCACTTCGCTTTTGAAATAATCTGACAAAACCTGTTCTGTGACACCAGGATGCCTGGGAATTTCATAGGTTCTGCACTTCAGCTGTAGGACAGGATCTTCGTTTAAAAGCTGTGCGAGAAGCAGGACTCCACTCTAGAAGAGAAAGAATAATAAGCATGAACATTTCTGCCCCTTTTCTTAGGGAAGGCAAAAAGCACTATCCACAGAAACAGAATTTTTATAGAAATAGATGTCTATTACAACAGCTTGCTCAGGGCCTGCTGTGCCGAGAAACGAACCTCGGTGTAAAAACGAACGTAGCCAGAGGTGAAGCCAACGACAATGCAGGTCCAGTCCGGACGGCCCGTGGAGCTCCTGTGTCACAAAGATAGACCAAAGTCAAAACCAAATCCTGCTCTAAGCTACAGACATGCAAAAGTGCAATGTAAGGAGACTGATGATGCAGATACATAAGAATGTCAATCCTTACCTCTTCTGACTTGCCAAGGGGATACACAACACACTACTCACACATTCACTAGAAACAGAAAGATAAAACTAATAAGCATATTTTTTCTTCAATTGTGAAATATTGCCCTACACAAGAGACCTTGCTGAGTCAGCATTTAAAATATTTAAACAATATATTAATGCAGCACACAATTTATCAAATTCATACTAAAAAGGCAAAAAACACCATTTCATCTTAAAGACATTTTCAATTACAAGTTCAAGAGCACCCAAACAGATTGCATGAGTGCTTATTAAGCTTGTTAACGTTGTCTTGCATCGTTCACATTCTGCCAGTACTCCTCAGTAATGATTCAAGTTAAATCTCACGTACCTTAAGGAAAATAATTTTTTTCTGATCTATAATGATATACCGAGAACAACCACTACTTTTAAAAAACAACTGAACTATACTTATCAAAATAAATTTTTGAAATACATTACACAATTAGGTAGATTTTATATCCACTGCCTTTCACCGCTTTATAATTTGAGAGCATTTGAAGAGCTAACGTGGTCTTCGCAGTTAACACAGTAACTGAGCACACTCAAC
>KZ506514.1:49940-101840 GCA_002844005.1 Limosa lapponica baueri
AACAAAAGGTGTTCACACAGAAAGGGGAGTTTTGAAAGCGAAGAGGGAATGATGTACGTGGCCCAAGTGGAAGAAATAAACAGAGAATTAGGTGTTCCTCAGGGCAAGTGCTCTCTCTGTAGCTGTACATCACGCACCACAGCAAAGCTCCAAATCCAGGGGCCTTCAAGGACACTATCGAATACAAACAAGTGAACAAAAAGTGCTCCCACATTCCACCTCTGCCTCCCACAGGTCCTGATTTAAACCCAGCCTCACAGCCACCGCTAACAGGAGATAAAGAACGTGGAAAGAAAAGCGAGGGGATTCAGCAGTTCAGTTTTCTCTCCCGGGGAACTGTTACCCCCATGGACTGCTTGAGCCACCCTGGATTGCGTGACATGGAGCCTGCAGCGGCCCTGGGTGGCTGCGCAGTGACTGGGGACTCACCATATATTTTCTGTAGCCCTAACAATGTCACTCCTGCAGGCACGCATAGCCCATAAAGAATTTTTCTTCCAATAAGGACATTCTGTGCTAACTAAGCGTGGCCAAATCTCAGTCTTCTGTATTGCCCAAGTTCCCCAACCTCAGAATCCAGGTTGTAGCATCCCATGAAAAAGCACATGGGTTGTTGGGCTTGATATCTTACAGTGTTCTTCTAGAGAAATAAAGGCCAAGCAAAAAATATGCAAGTTTTTTCTGAACACACTAATGGTTTGTCATTAATTCACTGCAATAGTACTTATTCCCATCTATATTCACTTCTCATTAATATTTCAGCAAATAATTTCACAGGCTGACATAGTCTTAGGAAAAAAAGTATGCAAATATGGAAGAACATTGCCAAAAATACCCTACACTATAACTGTGATTCTACCAGTTACATCCCCCCAGTCACGGAGCATATGTGTATCCCACTGCATTTTTTGGTCTAGTTATGACAAGTAATATGAATGAGAATTCAAATACTGACTATTTAGACTGGAAAAATTACAGGCCAAGAATTCTTTGTTACAGTTAATTTGTGAGTGAATCTGAACAAGCTTCACACAGCTTTCTGGTGTTCAGAACGTTGAAAACAAAAGCAGAGAGAATTTAGTGAGGTGACTGCTTTTCAGCAACGCAGCATCGCTTGTAGCAGGTACCAGTTGATCATTTGTTCCATTTCTCTCCTGCTCTTAAATGTCAGCATTAGATTTTACGAGATCTTAGTTCACAAATACATCTTCAGACAACCTTCAGATACTATTTTGAGTTTTACGTAAAGCAAGATAGTTAAATCCCATAGGCTTAGTCAGTGACAGAGTCCAATAAGACAGATTTCTTACATAATTCATATCTCTGAAGTACATTTTTTTAAATAATTGGTTGTCTTAAAAGTTAGGGAACCTTTCTTCTGGTTTCGGTATTGTTAAGAACGCAGTTGACATATCCATAGAGGCTGGATAACATGCAATCAATCAAGCAAAAAAATTACTTATTTTCTGTATTTGAAGTTCATCTTTTCAACGTCTTTATTCATTACGGTGAGACTTTGATGTCCCAGATCTGAGAGAAGTATCAGGGAGAGCTATAAACACAGAGAAGAAAGGATGCCCCGTCTTCACGATCCTTAATGAGAGAAAACCTGCATGTCAGCAAAGCAAATTCACCACCTCACAGGATGGGTTCAGATTGCCGTCTGGGGGATTCGGGGCTGATAAATCTGGCTGAAGGGCTGAGAAATTTACGCTGTGTGGTGGATCCGGCCACATACCTTCCAGCGGTCAAAGCATTCACTGCAAATATCTTATCCAGTGACCTTTTTACTGAGTTGTTCAGTTTGCAAACCTGGCCTGATTTCTGAGTTCCTGTGGAATTGTTTGGATGAATAATTTTCGTTCTACAGCCTGTTCTTAAACTTCCCTTCAGTATGTTTCTGATCTGTGACTGGTTACTTAATTTACGTTGGATTTTTGTTCAGTTTTGGTTGGGGATTTTTTTGCCCTTTGTTTCATCTTAGAGAGAGAAATAAAATATACTGAATAGTAAAGAGTGGTTAATAAATAAAAAACCATGCTCTCATAGGTCACCTGTCTGTGATCATCGCCAGAAGACAAAGGGATCGTTCTATGACTCTATGACCATCAGTCTATTCAGGCTTTCATAAGAAGTTGGGGAAACGCTTCCCTAAAGTTTACGCGTACAATATTGGGTTTGTGTAGAAGTCTTCTGCATGACATAACACAAATGCCATGCAACATAACAGCTACCTGGAGGGCTAATTGCCACCCACAACTGCTTGTAATGAAATTGTCAATGAACCCGAGCTGTCAAACCGCAATGGGGTGGCAGGAGCTGGGGTGTGGGACACAGGTCAGCAGAGGCTCTTGTTAT
Organism: Limosa lapponica baueri; assembly: GCA_002844005.1. NCBI lineage: Eukaryota > Metazoa > Chordata > Aves > Charadriiformes > Scolopacidae > Limosa > Limosa lapponica. The sequence continues at coordinate 52,299 of KZ506514.1, forward strand.
CAAATCAATCGAGCTACATTCATCCACACCACGCTGGTTCCAGGTATCACCACAATTCCCTGAAGCAAGAGAAAACTTCTTATTCCCAGTAGTGGATTCTTTCAGCATTGTTTGATTATTTGAGCTTATTGCCACGTGTTTCTCTAGAGAAGCCCTCCAGGGCAGAGAAGGGCATTCCTGGATCATTTCCTAGGGATGGTGGGGCAGTGGCCTCTGCACTCTCTGTACATGTTTCTGATGTCCCTAATTTCACATATGGTCTGTCTTATCTTTACTCTTAATATACGTGTCCAGACAAGACTTTTGAGCACCAGGGCAGGTTTTGTTTCCAATGGCAATTGATTTGTCACAGCATAGGGAAGACATTTCATTTCATTGCTTTTGTCTTTCCTGAAGGGCAGTAACAGTAATAAGAAATTATCCTAGATCTCTGCATGCAAATAACTTTTTTTTTAATCACACTTGAGGCAGTTTTCTGTGGTCTTGATAAAAATGGGATTCCCTGTCTATCAACTATCAGCTTAAAAGATGATTCTAGTTAAAGATCTGTAAGAGCTGAATCTAGTTATTTTCTGCAGTAGCTTAAATGATGACATGAGCTGAACAGTAAATGAAAATATGGGTGATGGCAGATTCCTCTCTACATAGATGTAAGCAGGCTGAGACTGAGTAAAAAGCAGATCCTGAACAAATACCTTTATATAGTGTGTTTCTGAGATTTTTTTCTGAAATAAATATATCTGGTCAATAGTCATTAGACATGTTTTCCTATAAATAGAAAGAAATCTCAACCTCATCTGTGTCAGAGTGAGCTTTACAGCCAGGTAAAGGGTAATGAATCACAGCAAAATCAGAATGCAATGGCATCTGTTAAGGTGTACTTAAAGATCTGTGAACGTGTTTTCTCAAATGCTAAGTGAATAGTAATTTGTCTTCTAAATCCCCAATTAAGAGCCTCAGTAGATAACCAATCTGTTTATATAATCATGGAGAATTAATGTCTGTTAAGATACGACCAATTTACATCCTGTTGTCATCTGTTCAATTCAGCGTGATTTTACTAACTTTTCTTATTTCTGTATGTAACTCCAGAGAAGTGGAGAGGTCAAAGCCAGTCCCTCATTGTTAGAAGACACAAGGAAAGAGAACAAATGCCCGAGATAATGCCCTGCACACACAGAGCACACAGCTGTGTGCTGCTGAGCTGAATGACACGGTCAGGAGCCCAGGTCTTGGCTGTAACTATGAAAATTGCATGATTTGTGCCTCCTGAGAGAAATAAACAACCTCTAGACAGAGAAGGGAGACAGAGCAGCTGCTAGCTTTAAGCTCTATGTAATTTATTTAGCTTCATAGTGCCATGGGCTTGTTAGATTGGCCAGTGTCACAAGCAGCGAGTGTGCCAGTGGGCTAACGGTTAATCCCATTAGCATTAGCTGCTTAGTTTCTAAAACTGGAACCGAAATACTGGATGACAGTCTGATTCAGCTTCATTATTTTAGCTAGACTTCTCCTTCAGATTCAAAGACCTACACAGCATGAAAAATAAATTCTCAAAAGAAATGAGGTTGGCAGGGAAAGAGTTTCTCTTCGCCCTTTCAAACTGTCTGCACAGAACAGCGTGTGACTGTCGTGCAGAAAGAGGGTGCAATTACTGTACTTACATGAATGGCTTTCTAAACTGGCATTTTAAACAAATGTTTCAAGATGATCCTGCCTGGATATACCTATTATACTAATTTCCAATAATAATAAAAAAAAAGCTAACCCCCTTTTTATGCAACTGTATTTGTATAGGTTTCAGAAAGAAAATTTTATTTCCTGTGTTTTTATTTCCACTGTTCTCCTTTCAAGAGTCTATCAGAGTATTACATTCATGAAGGGGAAGCAAGCAGAGTCGCTACCACAGGCCCCTCCTTACAATCCATCTCAGAAATGGCAGTAATTCTCTTTATACATCAGCCATGTGGTTCCAGGGAGCAGACATCCTGAGTTTTGTGGCACGGACATCAATACCTGAGCCTTTACTTTTTTTTTTTTGCCCACAAGTTCAGGAAGATAACATGCCTTTGAAATTTAATTTGGGAGGGTTTTTTTGAGAAATGCAACTGCAGCTGCAATTCACTCTGTAGCAATCAGACTTGGCATGAGCTACTGAGGGAAATAATAAAAAAAAAAAATTCAACCCAAAAGACCCTTTCTTCCCCAGAAGGGTCGGTTTGGTTTCAAGGTGTGATGGTGTTGGAGGGAACACGTCAAGCGTGTCCTGGTAGTCCCTTTACATTTCTGATGGCTGACTAAAACCAAAGGAGCGATGGCTGACAGGCAAAAGCAGCAGGACGTCTGTCTTCTAAAGCCGTGGGGAAACTAAAACCCACTTTGTGATTCCCATGAATTGCTGTTAGAGGGCAGCAGACACCCTGGATGAGGTCTCTGGACACCGTGACCTGGTTCTGCCAGGGCTGTGTGGCCTCTGTGATGGCAGAGAAATGTTGCCCAGCTCTTTTCAACGTCTGGGTCTGGTCACCTATGACTTTTCTAAGTTTTAATTTTTCAGGTTAATATTTTCCATGCTCTATGTTTCTTAGCTTAGGCTTTCTTCAGAATCTGAGCAGTTTTACAAACATCTCCAGGATGGCAATTAATTGAAAACCTATCATTCTGCTAATGCCAAAAATATTCCTACCAAGCATTTCTTCAAATCACTGGATGTTTCTAACATTTGGGAGTGGAATTTTCAGAGAAGTGTAATGCTGGACTCTAGAGCTTTTTTAAATTTTTATAAACATACAAAATTCTATTATAAAATTCTGATACAACTACTTAAACCTGTTGAATATCTCCTTTTCCTGAATATCTGATGTTTCATCAATACTGTGCTTTTACTGTCTCTACCAGCATACGTGCATGTCCTCCTCCTTGGGCTCTCATCATACATCCATGATCTCGGAGGGGAGGGGAAAGCAAACAAACAAAAAACTGGCCTTTAAGTCTTTTAAGTTTCAATTCTTTCAATGATGGCAATTTAAGAACTACTTAAAGTGTTTAGGAAACCCACATATCCTGATCTAGGAGACCATCCTGTGGCACCTGAGTTAAGTCCTGCAGATTCAATTCCCCAATATAGGAACTATATTTTTAATTTAATTTTTGCCCATTTACCTACACTGCTTTCAGAGGAAATTGTCTGTTCACCTAGCTACGATACCTATAAATAGTAGTCTAAAAAAGGCCTTTAATTGCCTCCTCTGGATTTTTTGTTTAAACAGCAGAAAGTTCAGACCTGAGCCTTCAAAATATTTTCTTTCTGGAAAAGTGTAGGATCTCCCTCTGAAGGTGGCGTGCAGGGAAAAGAAAAAAAAAAAAGCTAGCAGTTTATTACTTTACTGACTGCTTGAGCTTAACAGCCTGAGAAATCTAGTAAATGAACCCAGGAGGCACTGTTGTCATTCCACATCAGTGTCACAGAGTTAAATGTGGGAAAGCTCGGTTTTCTTTCAAAAATTGTGCAGGCAGCAGCCTCAAGATCAATCTGTTTGTTATTACTTTACATAAATAATCAAACACTAGATATCTGGAAATGCCACAATTAAGGTCATGTCCAAGACTTGCAAACACACTTCTCCCCGAATCTCTCGACTCATCCTCTGCCCACAAACTTTCACATGTGAGGTAAGAAGGATCCTACAAGAACCAGCTCATCCCAGACATCGGTCCTGCCACATCTGCTGTCGGCCCTGCACCCCTGAGAAAACAAGTGTCTCCTAGAGAAAGCAGAACACCATTAAATGGGCTGTATTGCAACACACACACATAAAGGAGAAGAATTGAGGCTGCACACACAGCCTTAACTCTGCCATTTCTGACTCCAGGTGCTTGACTTTCAAAGTGCTGGAGTTACGTCTTCTATTAAAATAAAGACATCGCTTTACCTTGTTGACCCAGGATTGAACCAAGACCTCACAGGTCCTAGTTCCACTTAAATAAATGTCAGAAACTCTCACCGATTTGAAAAGAAGCAGGACCAAACCCGTGTTTAAGTGCCGGAGACACTCTGGGAGCTGCTTCTCAGAGCTGGTGGGGGAGGTCACAGCCCCCGTTGGTTCTCCTCTGGCCACCGCAGCGCTGGGACGGGAAGGGCAGCACCATCTCCCTGTGTCTCACAAAATAGAAAGTGTGATTAATACCAGAGCCAAAATAACACATATTAAAAACATATGTGTTTTCTTGCTTTCTGCCTCCTTGTCCCCTAGAAAGTATCACTAAACATCCTACAGTTATAATTTTGATAACTCTGAGTTGTATTAAAAAATTCAAGGGATTTGTTATTGCACAATATTTTTCTAGTGGTAAACACTCAACATAAGATAGCAAGAAAGTCAACCTGTAGCTTGCTATTTTAATACATTAATACAGTTTTTTCTTCCAGACAATGAAAATAAAAGCCCTTTTAGCAGTGCAGATGTTCATACGTTTAGGTCCTATTAAAACTTCTAAAGGCACATGCATAAATAAATCTAATCAGGTTCACTGCTGAAATAAAATCACTTGCTTCAGTGCAGTTTCTTCAGAAAGCGCAATTTCAGCTGGAGAAGAACATTTCCCATTGGAAGCCCTTTACTTACCACCCATTGCTCACTGCTGGATTTATTTAAATAAATATATTAATACCTCTTGTGGGATATGGGGCATCTCATTAATGAAGAAGCGATATGAAAGGAACACGGCCGGACTGCTTTTCATTGCTTATGTTGAGAAGAAAGCAAAATCCAGCAACCAGCTGATAGAAAACTTGGCTTTATGCAGGTGGTGTTTAACTTGGAGAAAGCAGATGCAAATCCTTTGAAAATCTGTGCCTGAATCAGACGCGAACAGTAGCATTAATTAAGCAAAATATAGGAGTACAGCAAAGGAGTGAACCATTTCAGTACACTGCGGGTATTTGCCAGATCTCACCTGGGCACTGGTAGCTCCTGTCCCCAGGGGCCCAGCCGTAGCCCCCAGCCCATCCCGCTGTGCCCCACAGGTTCTTCCTACTGGAGGTCCTTCACAGAAAGCCTGAGGACAGTGTTTCTGCTGATCTATGCATCTGAGCCTGTCTGAAAGTGCCAAGACAAGGAAATGGAGGTCTGCATTATTCCACATTTAGCCGTATGAGTTCAGAATCTCACCTCAGCAGGTTTTGGGGTATTTTTGTTTGTTTTGTTAATGCAAACTAAGGATGCAAACTCTGCCTAGGAGTTCAACTTCATCATTAAATCTTAAATAGAAGCATGCATGTTGAGGAGTCCTTTCTTTCTCCTCCTTCCTGGTGAGTCTATTTTGAATATAGGTATTGTTTCTCCCTGGGATTTTGCACTCCAGGGATTGCTATTGCTTTGGAAGAATTATTCAGAAGGTTTGCGCTATAAAAATAATTAGTGATATGCACAAAAAAAAAGGCCTTCAACAGTTACTTAGTTTGAGACTGCTTCTCTTGGAAATCCTGGCTAAACCTATCAGCCTGATTAAAGACACAGAATATAAATGTTTCCTCATAAATAAAGAAAATTAAGAAAGTCAGGGGTTTGCAGGTGTGATGTTCACCTGCACCTCTGACATTTAATGAATCCATGTCACAAGGAATGTCAGTGGAAAAAAGCACACGTTGCAGAGAGTACTGTGCTGTAAGAAATCTTTCACCTGGACAATAACCGAGGGGCCTTTTTACAGGCTCAGCCTAAATAAAAGTTAGGTTTAGGGTTGAGACAAAGAGAGCTTGGAGAGCTGCAGCTGCAGTGAGGCTGGAAAGGGGGACCCAAAGGGAAGGAGAGACCTGGGTTGTAAGAACCTTTTTCCCGGGTAATGGCTGGTTGCCCGTGTGGAAGGATAATCCTCAGATTATGGTTATTTTTAGGGTCAGGATTCAGGTTTGGGCTGAGCAAAAGCCCAGAGCTGCAGTTGGAGTGGGACTGCAAAGGGGCTGTGAAGAGAAGGGGCTACGGGAAGTGAAGATGATGCTGGGTAGACATCAGCAAGTGCAGTGAAAACTGCTCTCTCGTCAAAGGAAGATAATGCTCAGGCTCAGCAGAATATAATCTAGTGTTGTCTTCCTTTCCTTTCTGACATCCATTTCTGTGGATGGTTAATAAGAACAGCCTATTTAAACAGCACATCATATTGTTAAATATGCCAACATCCAGAAGACCCAGGCTCCTGTACCAGCTCTATTCTAACTGATTAAAGGAATTATTCATTACTTCATTAAATATCTTGCTGTTCTCTTAAGCATTTCTGCCTGTCCTGTGGTAATTTAAGAACTCATTCCTTTTTCCCAATCTCATATTTTTCAAGTTCTCTTCTTTCCTAATCCACTTCTTTTCTTTTTTTTTTTTTCCCTCCAAGTGCACAGGTATTACACCAAGGTCAGTGACACAGTGACAGCAACAACGAAACTGTATTTTTCATATGCATTTAGTTTTATAAAATAAATTAGTTCATGACTGTGGAAATGGCTATTAGCAGCAGGAGTAATTTGTCTCAGCTGAAAGCAGCTGAGGAAATGTCAATGTGCTAACTCTTTTTTTTTTTTTTTTTAACTTAAAGAACAGGGAAGCTCTAGCGAAGAAAAGGTTTCTTTGTACCATTTTCTCAGAATCTGAGAGTCTGAGGCTGCCCAGGAATAATTCTCTATCTGGTTCACTGAGACCAGCCCACAGGTGGGGAATTAACAATGATGCATTCTCAAATAAAAGCTTCACTCTGTAATGCAGATACAAATACCCTTGGATTTTCACGGTGTATAGAGCTGCACCCAGTTGTGAATATCACTGCTGGTACTTATCTCCTGTAGGAATAAAGAAAAGCCTTAAATCTGAACAGGGTAGATAACAGCAACTCTAATGCTTTTTAGCCAGTGGGCATCTTGGCAGAAGCCTTTGGAGACATTTTCAGGTGCCTGTGGGCATTTGTAGAATGCAACAGACCTCAAGGAAACAATATCGTACCAAAGAAGAACAGCATGGGTCACTCATTTTCAGAATGATATGAACAGAATGAGACTATTAAGTAAAGAAAAATAAATATTCAATAAAGAAAAAAGGAAGAAACATCCATTACCTTGTGACAGATACAGGAGCTTTCTGTAGCGGACCTTTTCTGCACGCAGGTGAAGCTGCCCCATGCCTTCTGCTGCAGGCAGTGGGGGGCTCCAGCAGATGCAGAGAGAGTTCTTTCCCTGGCAAAGCTTCCTTTGGCTTGGTTGTGCACGAGAGAAAGCAGAGAATGAAAGCCTGGAAGATGCAACTGCTCTTGGGGTACATGAGAGCACACTGGTGCAGGAACACCACAGGTCCTGGCCTGAGGGCAAGGTTGCTCTTTTGGGGTGTCTACCTACACCTCCAACTACAAAATTTGCTCAAATAATTTCTGAAAAATGGCTGTGGTAAGGATAAAAGAGCAGTCCATCATGACTTTCAGAAGATATTTTTATTGTTTGGATTCTCTGACCTAGCCAAGTGTAGAAATATAATTTGAGCAGACAGCCAAGATACCCACTAATAAACTTCAACTTTCTCCAGTGTCACCCTAAGAACAGGCTGTAGCTGGAAATAATTAGTCATAGAAACTTTACTGTTTCATTTTTTTTAACTACTTTCTCCCAGTTCACAGCTTTGGGAATGAACCTGTTTGCACTTTGCTGCTAACACTGGCCCATCGCAGAGAGCTTCCTAAGGCTGTGCTTCTGCAGACAGGAGGAATGTGACTTAAATGTCAAGTCATTAAACCAGATTAAACTGAGAGACGCTGAGTTTTGCAGACCACCAGCAGAATCAAAGCCCACAGCGCACAAACATAAACCAGTAGATGAAGCATTGTCCCTCGACCCAGGGAGCATGGGCTGAACTTCAGCAAGCGAAGGCTGAAAAACATTTTTCATCTGAATTAGAAAAGGAGCAGAGCCAGCAATGCTCTTCTGCCTCCGTACAAGGCTGGTCCAGGTATTACCCTGTAATCGCCCAGAAATCAAGGACAATTTTACGTACGATCTTCATAGGTGGCAGGCTGGGCTTTGATTTTTGCTGGGGAAGATTAGAAGATTCCAGGCAGGTGCACTGAGATCATGCCGCTGCACTTATTCCCCTTCCCAGGGAGACAGGAGCTTCCCCCTCCCGCCGAGGAGATTTCCTTTCTGTGTGTCTTTTGAGGGCTGAACAAAAGGGAGAGAAAGAAACCCAGTACAAACAGACTTACCTAGGGACACCAGAGATATCCTGCCCCAGCAGGGAAGCAAACCTGCACTAATACTCCAGCCCAGCTCAGCCTCTTCCTTTGGAGCCCAGTGATCTGTCTTTGGAACTGAGTGCAACAGTTTCATAATTAGGTGGGTTTTTTCAATTGATCTAAATGGTTTTGTGTGTTCTCCACACACTCATGTAGCCAATATCCCAGCTACCTGCAAAGACTGCAAAATTCTGGGGTTTCTAGAGCCCCCTATGCCTCCCACTTCTGTTAACAGCTGCCCAATTGCCAACAGGCACCTCAGCCCTGAGGGAACCCAGAACTGTGCAACCCCTTAGCTCTGGGGCCTGTTTTACTGCTTCTCTTTCTGCCACACAGAAGAAAATCCCTGCTCAAACAGCTCCCAACTGTCCAATGACTCCCAAAAGTCCAACGACTTTTTTTTTTTTTTTTTTTTTTTTTTTTAAGCTGGCACATAGATACATTTCTCCCCCTGGAGCAGACTCCCCAGCTCAGTGACACTAACTCCTTTACCCTGTCCCAGTTCCAGATCTGGTCCCTGCATGGAGGGAGCCCGGGCAGCCAGCTCTGCACAGCCCTGGGCTTGGAAACTCATCTCTATTTTATGCTAAAAAATAATTTTCAGTCCACCTGCACTTATTTTGAACTACAGAGCCCACCTCTCCCAGAGCACGCAGCCCTTGTCCTCCTTCCTTCTCACCACCTCTGCAACTGCACTGCCCTCTCCTCTCCTGAACAGGAGCCAAGTCCAGACTGTTCACCTTTTATTACCAAAAGCACAGCCCACCTCTCCCAGAGAATACACCCTTCTCGACTGAAACACTCCCCACTCCCAGTTTCAAGCCCCCACCTTCCTCTCAGGTGGGTGTAATTTAGGTTTAATACCTAAACCCACCAGCCTTATTTGATTTCTTTTTGGTTTAGGTGAGATCTTTGAACTTTGAGTCTCTATTATACAAAGTAAATTAGTAGGCAAGGCATTACAATAAAATACTCTCCTTCATCATGAGAGGCAGGTTTTATTTCATTTTCACTACAAAGCTGACAGTTGTGTTGCCTTTCCTCTTTTTTAATTAAGTCCAGAGTATTTCTGAACTTCATTTAATTATATTATAATAGCACTGTAAGAAGTAATCTTGTTTGATAATTTACAGTGGCCTCTCTTGAAAATAAACTTTGAAATCTCTTGAAATTATCTCTTGAAATAAAGTCAAACAGTGCCACTTCTATCCAGATCCACTCTGTGCAGAGGAAAGTTCATTGCCTGTTTAATAGGTGTTACAGCTTAGAAACAGATTTTTTCCGCTCACCTTCTGCTTTCTCTCAGATTTCTGAATGTTAAGACTTACAGTGAGTTGAGGGAAACACTTCGGCTCCTTCCTCAGCCCAGGCAGAAGGAGCCAGAGCTGCCAGATGTGCTCCAGCTCTCTTCCCTTTGGGAAAACACTGGTGTTGTGTCTCCATCGCAGTGGCTGCACGCTCAGCTCTGCCCCTGTGCTGCGCCTGCTCGTCCCTCACATGAGTCCTGTTTCCATGAACTCACACCAAACCACCCTTGTCCTCCCCAACACTGCACCTCAAAATAAACTCAGCAGTCCTACCATAACACTCCACCATCAACAAATTCCTGCATGAAAACTCCTACTAAAACACGCCCCCATCAACAAACTCCTACAAGAAAAGTGCCACAACAGCCTTACCCCATCCACAAATTCCCACGGGAATACTCCACCACCAGCAAGGTCCTACACAAACTAAGATTCCAGAAGAAACTACCAAGAAGCTAAGACACCCCTTGCCCCAGTGGTGGGGAGGTGGGTCATACTGGGAGGAAGCCAATGGGAGCCACTGGGCTGCCCCCAGCTGCTCCTGGGCACAGGGCTGGAGGGGCTGTTACAGGCTGAAATGTGGGCATCGCACTCGTGGGGACAGGAGGCTGCAGGGCTGTCACCCTCACCTGGCTGCCAGCCTCAGCCCAGGGCAGGAGTTGTTGCTGGTCATCTGCCAAGCCAAGGTGGCCACCTGGCTCGCCCGCGAGCAGGAGGGGACCATGTGCCCGGGACATATGGGGGCTCAGGGCACTAATAAGCCAAGGGGCTTCAGAGGCTGCTGGAAGCCAATGCTGTAGCACCCCAAGTAGAGGTGATGAAGGGTCCTCTCAGGCTCACAGCAGGGCAGGGGGTATGGAGGGCTCAAGTCCCCTCACTGGCAAGGAGAAAGCAACTCTCACCCTCATTAAATCACCTCAAGGAGCCCCTCGGCAGATTAGGGGCATGGGAATTGGAAGAAAAGTGTTTTAAACCCGATTTTTTCCCAGGCAATAGGAATGAAGCTGGCAGCAGCCCCTTCACCCACGCTGGTGCTGCCCTGGCTGAGGGCAGGAGCTGCCCCAGCCCTGGGGGACGTCCCACAGAAGCGTGGGCATGTCACCCACCATGGTCACCGATGCTGGAACCGATTTAAGGCACAGAGGGAAGTGACAGTGCAATGTCTCGGGTGCGCTGCCAGCGCTCGTACTGATGGTGTGTTCCCCCAGCGGATTAATAGAGAGGTTTGGATTCAATCTCAGCTGTTAATCCTTCCAATGTCACAGGAATTAAACATATCAATTTTCAATTAAGGTTGGTTGTAAGGTTACGTGGGCCTGCTCCTTGTCAAATTACACACCATTCCCTCTTTCTAAAGTATCCCAGGACAAAGGTTGCTCCCAGGAAGAGCTGGGAGACATTGCTGCCCCACGGAAATGGTGTATTTCTGTTCTCAGAGAAAACATCCTCTTCCCTCAGCACACAATTGCAGGCTCGGGTAGATAACGGATATGAAGCTGTGCTACAGAAATCTGTTGTCAAAGCCAATGCCCCGTCTTTATTTTAATTTCAAAAGGCAAACACAGCTGCTGAATAACACTTTATACCCAAAAAATTGTTTTCAGTAATCCTGCATTAAAAACTAACAGTCTTCATTCAAGTTTCATCATCAGGTAAGTAATGGTGAGAGAAAGTCTCTCTTTAAAAACATATTCAAAGGATTCAGAGACATTTCTTTCAATGGTTGACTACTGAATATTGGACCTTTTTCCAACATTTTTGCAAATAAACAAATCCTTTTTTTCTTAACTTAGGTTATCTGTCATTATTATATATTAATTTATAGCTGTAGCATTTTTTTCTGAATATGAATTCATTTAGTTAAACTGTATAAGTTAGTAAGGCTACAGTCTGCTCTCCTAGCCCAGAGCCCACAATTTCTTTTGTCTATGCTGAATTTTGATAATTCTTTCTTATTTTTTCAAGCACGTCAAGGTACTCCATTGCTGTAGTTCATGTTACTGTGTTCCTGACAGACTGAAATTCCATTTGACAAAAACAAAACCTAAACAACCTACCCAACATCTTACATATTAAGTCAATTCATTGATGTGCATCAAGTTTGACACACTACCAATGATTCACGGAGTTGCAGTCAGAAGGACAAATCTGCTATTTATTGTGTAATCCCTTCAGCTGCAGATCAGACATCTGTTTGTAAAGCAATTTTTTATAAGAGCATGGGGAAGTCTTCCTGGCACCCATCTGGTTAATATATATTCCCAACTATATTTCAATTTTTCTGATGAAGTAATCTTATCCACCAGCTTTGCAACTTAAAACATCTTGCAGTGGCCACTGACTACAAATCATGTGTCCGCGTGTGTCTGATTTCAGAGCTCTGTTTCGCCTGATTGATTGTGAAAGGCAAAGAAGCAGTTACAATAGCTGTCATTGCACAGACTGCAGCCTTGTCTCACTTAAACAGCAAGTAAGCTGAGCACTAAACTAAACATTGAGCACATCTGAGATTCAGTACCCATTAACTTTGTTTTGTCCAAGAAATACCTGTGTACCTTTGGTCAACAGCTGGTTTTATCCCCAAAGATAAAACGACATCATCTCCATCATTTTAGTTCTGGGCATGATCATGACTTTCTGATTAACTAATAATCACAGAATTGAATAATGTACTACATTCCTTTGCCTTTTTATTTTTATTTTTTGCCACTTGAGGGCTCATAAAAGTGATCTGAATGAGCTTCAAAATTTAAAGCAAAGGCTTTAAAAAACACATGCATGCTTGTACACGTGTGTATTATGTGTAAGCAACGTTTGCAACATAGCTATGAACACTGCTAAGAAAGTCCCAGATCCTCAGGAGATGTTCTGTCTGTGGAGCTATACTGGTGTGCATTAGCTGTGGGCGCAGGCCAAAGAATCTGATGACCTCTGAAATTAGTCTGGTAACAATAATACAACTTCTGCAGCAACAAACCATATTAAAAATAAACAAACAAGCCCCCTGTCAGGTGCTGTTTAAAGTTGGAATGTTTTTTTCAATCTCAGCAGAGGCCAAAGACTGAATGAACTGAAATCTTGTTCATAAATACAGGTTTTTAAAGTCCGGGCCGAGAAGCACTGGAAGAGACAGAGAAACTCCAGCTTTCAGGCAATGATAGGGTGAGCTTCCAGAATTTCCTCTGAATTGGATAGAATGTTCACATCTGTGAATCAAGCACCTCACAGTGGAGTTTAATTCACGCATGGATGTGAAGAAAAGAAGGCAATTCAGCTGGGTGGTTTTGTTGTTTGAACAAAGTCAGGCGAACAAGTATTAGTCCAGAATATTGAAAACTTCCCGTAAATGACTCTTTCTGTTCTTTGGCCCAGTTTAACTCTGGGCTGAATCTGCAAAGCTTTATGGGAGTATTTTATAAACTTAGCTGAGAGCACGATGTGGTTTTATATACACATTTAAGCAGAACATCTTGCACAGCGCTCCATAACCAATGACTTAGACGCTGGTGATGCATGGGCTATGTAAGCAAACGTGGCAGCAGCTCTGCTTCAGTCACAGCTGGCACAAAGTCGACCCCATCTTACGCAGAAAGGAATGTTGGCCAGGCCATCAGAAGGAGAATCACTCCCCAGCCTCTTTCTAGAGCAGTGATGTTTGCCCAGCCTCCTCCTGGGTGCCGGCAGTGCAGGGAAGGCAGGACCTGGACCACTGCCTCGTCAGGGAGCTGCGACGCAGGAGCTGCGACATTCCCCATCAGGCACAGCCATCCTCACCCTGTGTCCCATTGGGAATACACAAGTGTCACCTCCTCTGGTTCCTGCCTGTTTTATAAACACTCCTTCTTTTTAGCTTTTAAGTCCTTTTCAAGTAATAATGGCAAGTGTTGAAATGTTGAAGTTCCCACCTGAACTTGAGGAGCACATCTTAACCTTTAACAACACCACTAGTCCTAAACTCTCTCTTTTTGTCAGCATATTTGCAGCTGCACTCCTGCTTTGTAACGGTAAATTTCTGATCAGCTCTCTTAGTGACAAAGAGCCATGGAGTTACCACAGCAGAAAGACCAACTGGTTGAATTAGTGATAATGCCACAAGATGGTGCTGGACGTTTCATTGACACACTTTGCAGTTTGTTGCTTAAGAACTACTAGCTTTGTATTTCCTCGGACTAAGCCTCTCCCCAGCTGAAGTTTGCTCCGAGTCTGTGCTGGCTCCCTGCACAGGGACATCCCAACGGGCTGGCATTTCACCCAGATGGGATAATGGGGTTTCTGTCTTATGCTGTCCTTAAAACATCACTGGTGCTGCTTTAGAGTTGTTCATCCCGAGGTGATCCCAAGGCAGGTCAGCAAAGCTTTGGTGCTGCTATGGCAAAGCCTCCCAGATTAATACCACTTTCCAAGACTCCCTGTTGATCACAGCAACCCAGGATGGTGACCTGACATGGCAATCTAATTTTCATGGTAATTACGATGCTTTTTTGTTTTGAAAGAGAAAAAAATCATGCAAGCAGTAGCTATATAATTTCATTCAATTCAATAAAAAATCTAGAAAAAAGACATCTCAGAAAAGATCAGCTGCCTGTTACAGGTTTTAATGTACCCTTGAACACAGAGATCTGATCATTACATTTTTTCAACTATGTCTCTCTAAAATGAAATTTTCAGTATCGTGAGGTTTAATGAACCATTTCTGACATTTCCGGTCCATGACTGATAATGCTGTTAACATTTCCTAAACAAGTGTTTAGAGAAAAAATAGGGAGAGCAATAAAACCCTTAGGTCAGATTCTCAGTGAGATCAATGGACCTACAAAGATTTTATCGCCACCGCAGGTTAGGCCTTCAGATATAAAAAGCATTTGATTCATGCTTTTACGAACCTGATGGAGTTTGGATTTGGATTCTGAGAAAAACGCTCTGTATTTTATAATGGGAAGCATCCAAATATGGAATCTGAATATTCTTAAGTCTAGAAGCGTTTATGTTCCTGTCTGACCTGTCTTTTGTGTTGCCCCTGTGCTCCACAGGATTTGGAGTCTCCTTTCCCACAGACAGCACCTCCTACCAGCCGCTCTGCTGATTTTGTGACCAGTCAGCCCAGAAGAGCCCAGCGGACACAGAATTCTAATAGTCATCAGATGCATCTCCCCACTCGTTTATTTTCCTGTGCTGGCAATGTTGGCAAAGAGGAAAGGTTAAATTCCACTTCTCAGTATTTACTGAAAATATTGGCATATTTTGTATATGTAAAATTAGAACAGTTTGTATTTATGAATAAAATTGTATATGGATATCTCACAGCATTTTACTAAGGTAAGAATACATTATTTTCTCAGATTGAAAGACAGAGAAATTAGGACACGGGAAGTTCAAGAGAACTATAGAAAAATGACCTGAGTCCAATGTCACACCTAAATTCCTGCATTTCTAACTGTCTGTCCATTCCGTTCACAACCTGCACACACTACATCAAATGAGAATTATGTCACATTTAACACTCCATTTTAAACAACGCAATCAACTGAAAAATAAGCAGCTCACAAAGGAGTAATTCCATGTCTATTTTTAAATCCAGCCATCCAAACATTTTGCCGTAGCTTCTCATTGATTTATTATTACTTGGTCATTTTGCAGTAATTAATGGAACATTTTTGTTTTTAAAAGATCTCTTATATCAATTAGACTTATAACAGCAACAGATACTGGTAAGAATACAATTGTTCTTAAAATAGCATTATGGAAAATAATATATTTTCCTAGGCATTCTTCTGTGAAAGTGTTGCAGGGCGCAAGATTGGCTTTCTCCCCTCTACCCCTCGATATGGCCAGCAGAACGCATGATTTGGCTTCCTATTGTTATTCTAAATGATGATGAAGATGTGGTAGATTGCTACATAAGTAAACCAGAAGTTTTTAATCTAAAGAATTCTGTGTTTTCCTAAGCACGTTCAAGTTTGGATTGCAACAGATTCTTAATGGGAGCGAGAAGCTCGGTGTTTACACAATGTCTTCTGTACCAGCTGCCTGGTTCCTGGAAAACATGGTGGAATATTCATACTCCACACCCCGTGTGAGTGATACAGTTATTGCAGCCTCCTGACGAGTGCAAATTACAGAATAAAATCTGCATTCAAAGTCATTCATAGTCCTCTCACACAGTCTGTTACCTGCTTGGTTTAGGATTCCCTGGCTCTACAGAAGTCTAATGAACACCTTAATGAAAATGAAACTCACGGCCTAATGCTTTGATCATCTCACAAGTCTCCCCATAACGTCACCTTTTCAACTATGGAGCCAAAGCCAATGGGAGGGAAACAATCTGGGATTTTGCATTGCAAAATGCTACCTAATTTATCATTACACTTGTTACAATGTTAATTTTACGATAATTCCTAAATAGACCTGGCTGTAAGTAATGAAAGAATGAAGAGCTCACACTTTGAAATCTCCTGCCTCATCCTCAGGATTTAGAAACACCAAGAAACCATGTTGCCTCATGACTTCCACGGGAATGACCAAGCCAGCCCAGTTCTGCCTGGCATGGTCCATGGCATCAGGCAAGGGAGGGCCAAGAGACGCAAAAGAGACTCTGCGCTTAGGGCTTGATTTTCTGTTGCCTGACAACATGTGGGTTGCTGACACCTCAGCAAAAAAAAAGGTTAAAACCCTGCACATTTTGTGCCTCCCTGATGCATACAGGCAGGATGTAGTGCCACTGTCTGCCACCATACTCGGTGCCCAGCTTGATCCTTGCTCGGCTGGTTGTCCTGGTGCAACTGCTTATGTACCTCTCCTGGGCAAAGCGATCTACGAGTTTGGTCATTATGCACCATTAGGTACCATCATGCACCATTCTGAGGGAGCACTTTCTGTGAAAAAGCGTATTGAGTACAAGGTTTGGGTCTATAAGGCGACTTTCACAGAACTGTGGGGGGTTCCGCTTAGAAACTGTCCCTGATTATCTGAAGCCAACAGCGAGGTTGTGTAAATTCTGACATGGGTGCATTAAAGAAATAAAGGTAATACTTCATACTGCTGGGGCTATTACCATTATTTCAGATAATGTGCACCATCACAGCCCTGACTGAAAACTTGGCTTAGCAGAATGTAATACATGAGTTGGAGCAGTCATGAAAACCCTTTGTGAATACTGTGGCAAAGGCTAATGTAAATAAAGGAAGATCAAAGTAAACTTTGAAGTAGGAATGAGCCTGACATGGCCTAGCAAGACATACTGTACTTAGGCATAACCCAACAAACTGGAAATATTTCATTTTCAATTTCCTGTCCAAGATACCAGCCTTAAGACTTACTTTTTTATTATTATTATTATTATACATTTTGGTTTTCACTTTAAGTACAGGCTGTGCTGGCGACTTATTTTACAAGCTTTCCATAAAGATATGGACTACATTTTGGTTTTGTAAACACTGTTTATAGCATTTTACCATGCAGCAGATCGAGGATGGGGCCTTTCTCCTGCCTTTCATCCCCCAGAGGAAGGTGAATGAGCATCATCCGCAGTGAGTGCGTACCGGGGGTTACACACACCTCACAGCTGGAGGCAGGCTCCAGTGTCCTCTCTTGGCTGTGCAGTGCAGCTGGGCCACCGCTGGGCTATAGCCATGAGCCAGAGAGAGGGTGGAATCGCTCCTGGGGAGTCGTGTCTGACAAGCCAGAGCCAGAAACACCAAAGCCTAATCTGGATGTCTCCAGACCCCCTGTGTAGTCACATCCTACAGGGTAATGGGCATCTTTTACTGCTGTGCAATAGACAAAATTTAAGCGATTTTGATTTATTACTTGGCAAACCATTAATAATGAATTCTGATAATTTTCTGCTCTGTACAGAGAGTACTGGGTCCACTCTCCTCCCTCTCTGGTGGTGTGATAGTGGCCGAGATGTCCTGCCCTGTTCATTCTTGGGGTCCCTGAAGGTCACCGTGCTGGGGGAGCAGCATGGCTGCCCCAAACCGAGCGAGACGACAACCAGCGATCTGGCAGCCATTTGCCCCCAGTCCCCCTGGCCGCCCTCCCAGCCCAGAGCAGAAGCCACAAGGCAGCAGAAAACTCCTTCACCTTCCCACTGCCTCACTCAGCTGCAGCCAGCAAAACACCTGAAAATCAGACCCCAGTTTGAATAGTTCTTGAGTGTAACATGAGGACAATCACCATGAGACAAACTCAAGGTCTAAGTGATCCCCAGTAGATCAGCTATAGCATAAACACTGACATTTCATGAGACCTAGCCCCTTGTGGAGATTAAAGTAAATCCCAGAGTATTTTATTCTAGCTATAATCCTAAACAACAACAAATCTGGATCTGCTGTATAATATTAAATAACTCCTGCCTTACTTTTTGTCTTCCCTGTGTCAAAGAGCATCATAAGCTTTGACAGTCAAGTACTGGGAAATAAGGAAATACCCAAACACCAGCTGTTTTGTTCATCCAGAGGAGCGGTCGCCCCCTAACATGCAGTGTTGCACTAGCTGGATTAATTGCATTGCATGCTCTCTCCTAGAAAAAGAAACAATACCCAACTGAGCAATCTCAGGGCCTGCACTCAGAATGCCGATTGCTGGGTCAGTGCTTTCATTATTACAGGTTCTTGGTGGAAACATAAACCACAAGAGCAGAGAGCTCTAGTGGTTTGTACAGCTCAGCAGAATGTACAGACTGTTCAGTTTGGATGTATTCTATTGAGCAGTCACTTCATGCACAGATAGCTCTGACATTGTTGGCACTTAAGTAACAATTAGAGCCCCTGTTATCCAGTCTTTTTCTTTTTCAAAGGCATCTGCCTCTGCAATGTGAGGTGTTTCTGTATCATCTCTGTGCCTGAAGGGATGTGGTGTGACTGGTACATCACTGCTCGCAGGAAGCCAGGCTCTGGGGATGCAGCTGTGTTGCCAGAAAGTCTGCACACTACAGACGTACCTTTCCTGTGCTGCCAGTAACTTGTGGTCGTGACTATTCCTAAGGGTTCCCGAAAGCTTCTGGACTATAGGTGTATCTCAGTGCTGCCAGAAAGCCCGTGGTTGTGGATGTCTTTGTCCATAGGGCTGAAAAGCTGTGCGGGGTGCTGATACATCAGTGTGTGATGCAGTAAAGCCTGGGCACAGTAGGTGAATCCCTCTCTTCTGCCAGAGGCCTTTGGGCAATTCCAGAGCTGTCTGTCCCTGAAGCATTTGGGACACACAGTGCTCTATTTGCCCTGGCATATCTACAGGGTAATAAAGCTGTAGTTGTGATAACACATTTGTGCCAAATTACTCACTCTATTAGCATATACGCCATCCTGCTGAGGATCTCAAGACAATCTAAAAAAGCTAATTAAGCTTCCTACACCGGAGACAAGTAAGGGTTATTATGCCCATTTTACAGATGTGTGTTGCTGTGTTCCATGGGAGGTTGGTGTGGTGCCCGCTGGTGGTGTATGTGAAAATCCCTGTACCCATCCTGGGTCCCTAGGTAGCTCTCAGCCAGATACAGCACTGACCTGGAGAGCAGCTGGAACTAGTGCTCTGCAGCAAGTAATAAATCTTGAAGCTGAGGGCAGAGGGAGCTTAGCTGGCCCGTGTACAGCACAGACAGAGAATACCACGTCCATTCATTTTCCTGCTCTCAGGAACTGCAACTTTTGATTCATGGGCCAGTCCCAACCGTACACTCTTGCTGCAGAGCCTGGGCGGTCTCAACAGACCCAAACACTCACTTCAGTATGACTTTGTGGCACAATACAGCAGCCGGTGCCATGTGCATTCCCGAAGGCATGACTTATCCTGCAGGACACAGTGTGCAAATACACAACAAGGGGCCCAACCACATCCTTGTATTTGTGCCTGCTGTGCATTTACCCCCGAGCTGTTAATTGGCTCTAAGGATGCAGTCAGGGTAATGCTTCCTATTTCTCTCTCCAGGTAAAAATAAAGGAGTGTGAAAAGATGCTGAACCCAGCCAGATGTGCAACGGACTAAAATTTTCAGAAGATTATGGGGATTCCACTTTTATATGTTCACTTACTACAGTTGCACCTTACTTCATCTTCTGCATGGAAAAAATACCGATTGTCTCACTCAGTAGTAACATAAAGCCAACTATACAGCCAGGAGATCCATCTGATCATGTGCCCAGATGAAAAATCAGACTCCAAATACCCATCTGGATTGAGAAATAAACTCAGCACCTCAGGCTCATCACTAATGGAAAGAATGACATGCACAAGCATGACTTCATGGTCATAAGGCCTTGAAAATGTACATCCAAAATGTTTGCAACAATATACATTTTATCAGTTTTGGAAGCTGCTAAAAGTAAAGAGCCAAATGACGAAGCAGTGTAGAGTATCTGCAGCGAAAAGGTGCTTTGTGCCAGTAAGTCGGGGTTATTAACTTTGGCTCACAAATCTGCATTATTTTTTGGCCATACACTCCAACTCGAATCATGCAGATCCTGCAAAAACCTAAGCGAAGCAGAAAATGTCACCTGCTTCCTTAGGCTCAAACCCCACATTTTAAAAACTACATTAAACATTACATGCAATATTATGTTTTTCTACCTGTTTTTCTTCCCTTATAATAAATACAGGAAATGAGCCCTAGAATTGGGTGAACACTGTTAAGAAGTTTTTGCCTAAGTATTTCCTGGCTTGAATGTTTAAATGAAGGTGCTTCAGGCGTAGCTGTTAAGTTACAACAGCACTGAGCTTGGCGAGCAGGAGAAGCCCAGGGGGTGGGCTGTGAAGAAAAAGTGAACGATGGCTTTTGAACTACTCATGGCTGAGTGTGGGCTCTGCTGCTTCTCCACCACCAAAGGTCCAGGTGAACTCTGCTGTCCTTCTGGTTTGCTTTGCTTTGAATGCATTTCTACCCATTTTGTATTTCCACTTTGCAAGGACTCCAGCAAATGAATTTACTGGTGACATAACTTGATAACAACGGCTTTGTAAGGAAAGATCACAAAAGGATTTGTCAAATGTTTTGGTTTTGAACCTGCCGTCCCGAAGATCTACACTGCAAAGGTATTTCCAGGAGATACCTTCCTCCTGTCCGAGCGCAGAGTGATAGCCTGTGAGCCGTATGTTAAGGCAGGTCGAGACAGGAGGTGCCAATGTCCCAGTGAGCCGTAGATCCTCCTTATCTTGCATGGACACTTGTTCAGCTCTCAGCTGAACAGAGACCCTCAGCTCCACCTTGGGTTACTTCACCGAACAAGGCTACTTCTGCCTCCCTGGCCCTGCCAAGGAAAGCTGGCACCAGTCCCAAACTGATTCCTGCTCTCTCCAAGGCTGCCATGGATGACCTGCCGGTCGGACTGATCGCCAGGATAAGTGGTAAGTGCCAGATTGCAACGCTCTCTCCTCAGGCAACAAGCAGAGAACCCACAGTAAAAAGCATGAGAAGCTTGGGACAGGACTGGAGGTTTGGGGTTTTTTTGACCCACAGAATAGGGAGGATTCTCTAAAAAGGCGTAAGACCTAGTATCAGGCAGGAAAGCCTGGAACCTGTCTGGTACACCAGAAGAACTCTATTCCAGGTCATCCGTGGGACGTGGTAGGGAAAAATGCAGAGAAGGATGGGGGAGAAAGCTTGGAAGATCCCGGGTGTCTTTCAGGCAGGGAACACCACCAGGTGGTAGCTGGAGAAGCTTGGACTCGCTCTTCTTTCCCAGAGCTGCCGTTCCATCTGCTCCGGCAGCTTCCAAGCACTCCCAGTACGGTATCGTTTCTCACAGCTGCGTTGGTGGTGCGCAAATCCCTCTCTTTGGAATATTTGTAATCAGCTACGATTTTGATGTGCTGCCAATATTTTTTTTTTCAGCAGTGAAATAGTAAGGAGGAGTAATTTCAGTGAGGAAATGGTAAGTTTTCAATCATTTCTATTGTGGCAGTACCTGAAGAGAAATTCACAGAGGAAAAACGAGGTTCTTTTCTGTACTGATCGCTTTCTTCCTGCCAGATTTCAAAGCATGAGACAAATAATAAAGGTGTCAGAGCTTCTCAGAAGAGGTAGCAGGAACCTTTCACTGCGTGAAGCCTTAGCCCAGCAACAGGGACCACAGTGCATTGCCTGCATCTATAAGGCCGAGAGCTGAATTTGGCCCGTGTGGATTAAACAGACTAATAGAAGGTGACAAAGGAAATGCAACCCTAGGTAAATAAAATAAAGACGCAAAGCCCTCGAAGTCAAAAGTCCTTTTGTGAGAAAAGCCTCTCTCACCATGGTGATCCTAAACCTCCCCTCCTCCTGTCCCAGGCAGGTGTCTGCAGCAGGACCTGGGAAGCTGCTCTGTTTCTGGGACACCCTCCTGCTGGCAGAGAAAGCTCACGGGAGCTGACAGCCCATCAGAACTTTATTAGCAATTTTCCATTGCATCATACCAGACAATCACCAACATGAAAACTAATGTTAGCTGAGCTGGTGTGACATGGATTTTGTTCTAACTCAAAAGTATGTCTAAACCTATTCCATCAACACTTTTTGTCATGTATGAGACATGTAATGATTAATGTAGAGAGACTTCATCAAGAAGGGCCATTCCACACCCTCATCCATGTATTATCAATTCCCACCTATAGAAAACGTGTCCAGGCAAGACTCGACTACATTTGCTCGGTGAAATGTTTTCTCAGGAAAATAATGAGATTATTCATCCAGAGATTAGGGAGCTTGGTTTACCCTCTGCTGTGAAGGACAGACTCTTCAGTGACACAGCACTCTCCTGGCAACACCACACAACTGTGTTTCCCACATCGGACACAGGCTCAGGCCTATTGGTTGTACCAACTGCTCTCCACTGACAAAGCAGAACGGGAGATGCACAACAACTTCTAAGGACTGTGTAGGTTGGAATTCTGGGCTTTTTAAAAATAAATTTAGTTGATTATTATGATTTTTTTTTTCTTAAACTGAATAATTAGGCATAATCACTGCTGCAGATGCATGAAAATACTTCTTAACAGGCAATAAGCTATATGTTGTGGAAATGCTTCGGTATTACAGTTTTTGTTTATTAGTTTGTTTGTTCTACTCTTTCAATTATACTGATGCAGTTAAAGCATTTTCATCTGGACAAAGGTTTTAGGTTTTGATGACTAGTTCACTGAAGCTTCTATTGCATGTTTGCAAATTCTGGTTTAGACATTTATAAACATTTGTTTCCTGGATGCCAGCGGTCAACTCAGCCCAAGCTCTGCCATGGAGATATTTTTACAGCAAGAAGGTATATATTTTCACTTTATGTGATGTTTAGTTTGACAATTCTCCTCGTGCCCTTCCCCAGCTCCTCACTCAGGGGCACCTTCACAAACATTTTCTGTGCAGGTGGTTGCAGCCCAAACACAAAAGGCAGGGCATTAAGCTTTCATTTCTAACCCCATCTCAGGACAGCTAGAATTTTATAGAAGGAAGCACATATTTGTTAACTTCTTTTCCTCCCTTAATTGTCTGTAATTTGTCATTTTGTTTGTTTGTTTCTTGAGGATTGTTACTAGAGAATGGCAAATGAATAAAATGCAGTGTGGTTTGAAGCAGACTGACTGCCAACGAGATAAAAAAAAAAAAAAGGCTGTAATAAATCAGTGATTCATCTGACATTCACAGGAGAAATGTGGGATGTACAGTAAGAAGGGGAAATATAGGATGGAAAGGGTTGCTGCGGCATGCCCCATTCTCCTGCCTGCCTGTATTACTGATGGCTAGAGGCTGGATCTTAACCAGCACGGCTGTTCCCATCTCAGAAAGAAGCTGCTTCATGAGTATTTCACAGTAGGAAAGGGAAGAGAAGAGTTCATAGCTTGCATCAAGGGTATTGCCAGAAAAAAAAGGTCACAAAAGAAAAAATAATACAAAATACCTCTGGGTATTTTTGTGTGGCATAGACAGAGGGAGACCAGAAAACCTTTCAGAAAGCCAAGCTGAAGTCATTAGTGACTAGGACAGTGGGGAGACAGTAGGGCATGAAGAAAAATGTATTTCCTCTTAATTACACTGTAGACTTTTTCCCTTGGGTTCTCTCTCAGTTGGAGTACTAATGCTTCACAGTTAAGTAGTTCTTCCCTCCTTCAAAGCAACTTTATGATATTAATTAATATAGCATTGTTAAATTAATCCTGCCAATTGGCTTCAGGTATTGCACAAATGGTTAAAAACAAACAGCAACTGAAACAGATCCATATCAAAGTTCTTTTAACCTAAAATAAGCTGCTCAGCCCTATAAACACAGAGACTCTGGGATCCCTGCCTGCAGGAGACTTTACGCAGGTATGCAAAAGGCCATATATAGTCCCAGTCCTGAGATACTGTCTCAGATAAAGCCTTAAGTCCTGACCAGACGAGCCTTTTCAAGTGATACTTAGCTTTCAAGATGTGAACCGTCTCATGGAAATTGAAAGAATTTAAAAATTCCCAAAGACTTAAGTGGTGCATTGAAACCCCAGCGATGCTGACACTGCAGTCAAGATCCCCCTCAGGGGAGGTTTCACATGGGTGTGGAGATAGAGCACCAAGCACACTTAGGCTGCCAAATGCCAAGATACTTTCACATTTTTGAAGCCAACCTGCAGAGGTCATTATAAATGGCTTCAGGGAAGATGTGGGATACAGTAAAGCAGAAAGAAGAGTTCGTTTTGAAACAAGCAGTAATTTAATGTCCTGCAGAGGGTCATTGGTAAAATATAGAGGGTACTGTGGTTGAGTCTAGACAGCGCTTGTACTGAGCTACACTTGTGGTATGACACATTGGCACCTCTCATAAGCTGCTATTTTGTTCTCCAGGAACTCACATTTCTTTAAAAAAGATACAGAAAGGTAGAGAAAACGTGTATGTAAATAAAAAGGCATAGAGGCCGGGCGGAGAGCAGAGCCGAGCCTGCACAGAACTTGGGACTCTGCCTCAGAGAGGTCAGAGGAGTTAACTCAGCAGCGATAGACGAATTATCAACATTTTAACTGCTGTATTTGCTTGCGCAATGGCTGGGTGCATGGACCAGGCACACCCTGCAATCACCCCCCCGGCTGGCTGGAAACAAAAGATCCCTGGCAGCTTTCGGCCATGTGGGCACAGTGGCGGAGCCCTCCCTTGAAAACAAAATCCAGGAGAGAGGGGTAGCTGTGGCCATCGCATCAGCACATTTTTGTCACACAAAAGGGGACACATAGGATCACAGATCTACACCGCTCTGACTACAACTTGCTGTCTCATAGAATCATGTTTGGATTTTTTTTTTTCCCCTTTCTGTAAAAAACGGGCCAATCCTTCAACATCTACCAAAGTTCCGGGATATATTTGATATATGAGTCAAAACCAGAGCTCTCCCTTCTTAAGCCTTCCTTCCTCCCAGGTGAGGATACACCATGGAAAACTGTGGGAGTTACTTGGACGGGTCACTTCCAGGTGGAATTTTGTTTGGAAGAAAAGCACGATTCTGACATAATACCAGCAGCATTATTTCTTGTATTACTAGACAATAAACTGCAATGTGTTACAGCCCAGCTTTAACAGAGAAGCTTCACAGTCATATTATAAACAGGAACATTAGCAGTTTTATCATCTTGTTCCAGGTAATCATCTTGTTCCATATAATTACTAGCTTTTGCTTCTTGGATGAAGTAATCTTTGAAAATCTGTTCCTATTTAATTAGCCACATTCCCTACCGACTGCCACAGGCATCTCCTGTGCAGGTGTAGTCTTGAAGCTGTAAATTCATTTTCAGAAGCGGTTCCAAGGAAGAGCTGCTGAGGCTGGAATCTGCAGCAGAAACCCTCTCCTGCATCAGTCTCACCATGTAAGACACAAAGATGATCTGCTCTGAGGCTGTAACAAGCTCTCCTCTGTGCAGGGAACCAGCCAAGCAAAGAGACCCTGTCAGGGGGAGTTTTTCTTCTTATTCTTTTGTGCTCAGTGCCTGGAAACCTCGGTCTCAACTCCCGTTGAAGTTACTTGGAGTTACTTAGCATCATCCAAAAGCAGATCCTAATTAACTGATCAAAATGCAGGACTCCGGAAGAATAATGACATGGGGATGGGCTTTGTATCCCTGTGGACCAAGGGACAGGACCTGTGATTGCACACACGTGTTCATTGCCTGCCCTCGCTCTGTGACAATTAGCTCCATGTGATCAACAGCTTCAGTGTTAATGGAAAGGGTGTGCATTAAACTGACAGCGGCATACGGCCGCTCCCGGGGTTTCAGCCTGTTTCCTGACTGGATGGGTTGGTTTTTTTAGGCAGAGCGATGGCAGTTCTGATTGTTGTGGAAAGAAGAGGCCGGAAAAGTGAATAAAGAACATGGGAAAAAATTAGGGCTTTGCTATCTTCCACAGTAAACCAGAAATGAGTCTCTGAGCACCTCCACCATGTTATAAGGTGGGGCACAATCAAAACAGAGTGACCCTGCCATAGCCTTTTCACTAAAAACAGCAAAGAAAGAAAATTTCCAGCCTCCTTTCATTTACAAAACACAACTATGTTGAAGTGCCTAGGATGCAATGTTTACACAAGCTTACAACATCTCCATTAGAAGAAAAAACCAAAAGAGGTATATATACCAAGTTCTAGCAGCCATGGTGATCCAGCAGTGTCCAGAGTTCAATGAAACAAGGGACTGGGGGGAAAAAACCAAACAGAAATGCTGTGACAAGGCCAGACCCCTTGAGCAGGTCCTGCTGACCAGGGTAGTCTCCCA
This sequence comes from Limosa lapponica baueri, assembly GCA_002844005.1. Taxonomy (NCBI): domain Eukaryota; kingdom Metazoa; phylum Chordata; class Aves; order Charadriiformes; family Scolopacidae; genus Limosa; species Limosa lapponica. Next base: position 78,557 of record KZ506514.1, read on the forward strand.
GCACTGGGCACCTTCTCCAGGAGTTTCCCATTTGTTGCCTCAATACAATTGCACCTACTCTGAAGCAACAAACCCTTGCTTTTAGGAAGAGGAAAGTTTGGTATTTATCTGCCCCGCCTGAGCTTTAGAATACATCCAACCCGACTTACAGTAATAACCATCTGCTAAGAAGTCATTTTAGAAAATGAAGACTGGGACTTTCAAAAGAGCTGATGAGGTGTTTGCTTCAGACCACAGATGCCAGAGAATTAAAAAAAAAAAAAAATCCCTGTTTTAACTGTTCGGTTTATTTGTTAAGTTTTTAAACGTAGGTCTCTGTAGTCTTGTCTCAGAGTTTCACATGGAGCTTTGGAAATTGGTTCCTGGCTTCTCTCTCCTAGTGCTGCTTATATAGGAGCACGTATTTCCCCTGACATTGGCCCTGCCTCTTCCCTCCACAGTGTTGCACAATGTGCTTTGGATAGTGGCAAATTCAGCCCTATTCTTTTCATCTCCAGAAGCAGCTGATTTTCTTTAGGTGCTGTAAGAAGAGACTTTAGGGATCTTCTGAAGGGGAGAGACTGGTAGGTCAAACTCTGCTCTGCAATCGCAGCTAGAATGAATAGCCTGAGGTAGAGGGAATCCTCCTCTGCTCCAGAAGGTTTATTCCCCTGACCCCGGGCCACGGCAATAAAGAAGTCCTTTGAAATTATTCCACAGTCCATGACAATCTTTGTAAGTCCCACATCAGGAAGGGATTTGGCAGAGTTGCAGCTGCTGGTGGTGCCATTATTCTTTCTTTGACCCTCATCCAAAGCATGTTTGTGCTGCTGAAGATCAAGTGAGTTTTCCCTGGATGCCTGTACACGGCGAGGATGGGGAGAGGCTGTGAAGGGTCTCTGCCTCCTCTCTCCTCCTTGCTGTTGTGCTGGGCTCCAGTAAGGGTAAAAGCCAATCTGCATGCGATAGTACCATAATTATTATTAGTCTTGGATGACATCGCTAAATGACATCAAGCTCAAATATATAATAAGTCATTAAGAGGATTAAACCAAACTTAAACCTGCTCGCTGTCAGTATCTATTGTCTACGTACTAGCATCTGAAACTGAGGAGTCTCTGTCAGTCAGAGCCTGGTTTTCATTTCCACTGAAGGAATTTCACAGAGGCAAATCCATCAGTTTCTGGAGAGATGCTCTTGGTTGGAACCAAGTATCAGGCCCTTAATATTAACATATTAACATTCTCCTTGGCTGCCCACCATCATTCCTTCTCCCAGCCATAAAGATATTGATGCTGGTGTGACTTCTGGATATAGTTAAACAGGGTCTACTCAAGGGATTCTGTTGGGGGGGAAATTGGTAGCAACTGCTCTGTGCCTACAGTTCTATTCTGTTTCTAAATACTGTCCATGATGTACACTTGATAGTGTCAGAGCACTTCAAAAGCGCACAGGGGTTCAACCTCGTAGTGGCCTTGTGCAATGGGACATTATCCCATTTTACAGGGAACTACATATTCACAATGCCAACCTTTAAGCTGCTGGCTTGACATGTAGGAGCTTTGGGCTCCTTATAGAGTCAGTTGAGTCCCCAGCCACCTAAGTAGGTATTCTGAATTATCACAAACAGATTAAAAACCTGACTTTCAAGCATGGCTTCTAATTTGTGGATATGCCATTTCTGGTTGGTTTTGGGAGCATCTTGGGCTTGATTTGCACATGGTAAAAACCACAGGTCCCACAGACTTCAGATGGAGTTGGAGGCATTAAAAGCCGGGCTTCCAACTGGGCAAACAAAACCAAACACAACAAAGATCAGAAGTTTTGAAAATAAGCCCCACAGCTTTCTGCCGAAGGAGGCCTGGGATAACTTGTAGGGGATTGCTCCCCTACATTTTGAGCCCAAATGCCATACCTTAACTACAATACTATCCTTTCCTCTTAATGAGAGAAGTTACAGAAAATTCTAGAAGCTACAGGTCAAGGCAAAGTGTTTCATACAGTTTCTTTAAGCAATAATGCAAACCTCAGGAACAGAATGCATGGTAGATATGGACAAGTATTTCTCTGGCTGGGATATAACCGGCTATTTAAAGAGGGGCAAAATAATTTATTGGGAGAAAGAGAATACGTTTGGCTTCTTCCTACAAATATATCACTTGTTTGTAATGACGAAGTTATGAACAAGCATGTTATTTCCTGATCTGTAATTATTGAATTTTTTCTCTAAGTGTTCTTGTGGTTACCCTGCCTGTCTCTGAGAAGTGCAGGGGTTTATTGATCATTATGGAGTTGTTAACTACATAGCATTGATTTAGTCTTTTACCTTTTCTCTCCTCTTCCTCTTTTTTTCTTGCTGGTATTTTCTCTTGCTTTCCCAGCAATTCTGCCTGTCTGCTTAACATTGTGTTCTGCCCTTCCTACAGTGAAATTATTTCTCAAATACTATGAGCTATAACACATGCTGGGCCATGCAAGTAACATACCTCACATGCATTCACCACACACATTTGGTGTACTGAGCATCAAGCACTGCTGGGAACTTGCACAGTCTAAAAGGAACTTCTTGTAATGAAAGAACGGGCAGAAAGGTAAATTTTAAGGTCATTATCTGCCTTGTGTACTCAGAATGCAAGAAAAACAGCGATCAGAAAATAAAATACCACATAACTGCTGGATCCCTGTGTAGAACTGAGCCCTAACTGTCAATGTAGGTGATAAACACCATAAAAAGTGAGAAAGTAAAAGCTATGCAATGTGCCAGGATAAAATAAAGTTGAGAAAACTGATTTTTTTCGTTCCACTCTCTTCCAGTTACTTTAACTCTCAGACATTGCTACAAAGAATGGAAGGATAAAAATAAGACAGTCATGGCATTTTCTTAAGACATTGAATTATTAATGCAAAAGTAAAAGAATAACATTGATATTAAGCTATTTGAAGCACTTCTTGACATAAACAAAACAAACCCAAAACCAGTGGGGAATTCTGAAGTTGCCGGCCTGAACTACGTGATGGTGTAGGAACAAAAGCCCTTTGAAAAGACTTCTACAAATCCTCACTAAGTCTCTATGTCATAGGTAATCATGAGTTGACTAACTGAATGATAAAAATGTAAACTTTCATATTTGGGGTCAAAGATAAAAAAAGTCTCCAAATAAGCCTCAAGTTTTCTTGTGAATCTGGTCCAATTTCCTTAATCTCTGATTCCTGACTAAGCAGAAAACTATGGTTATGAGTCCAGGGACAGGAGATGATTTCACAAGCCTTGAATCGGTAGGTTTCTTCTTTTTATTTTTAAGGTTATCTGCCTTGAAAGAGGGCAGATTTAGGCAAAATTTTAAACTGAGTTGCCCTTCCTCTCTTTATGATATTAAAAGGCAGCCTGAAAAGATTTAAGCTCTAAATCCTATTACCTTGCTTTCCTTTTACCTCATATCATCTGGATTGTCAGTTCTGGGTCTTCACTAGATTTACATTAACATCTTTTGGCACTCTGTGAGGATGTGTGTTACCACCTCTCACACGTTAGTTAAAATGACCGGGAGGAGGTGATGTGAAGGGACAGCTGAGTAACAGCGACTTCTTTCCTCCAACATGCTAATTGATTTAAAATCCAGACAGTAAAGTGCTTTTTAGGAGAGGGTATGGATGGGAACACAGAGCCATCATCACTCCTCGTAAGCCTGCACCGCCAAATGAATGCTGATGTCACGCAGTCAGATGATGCAAGAGTAAGTACAGGCGCCTTGTTTATTCTGGGACTACATCCAGGCCTGGACCAGGCAGTGAGTTACAGAGCACATTCAGGTATTCACAAAGAACAAGAAGAAATATCTGTCTGTATCTGTTTATTATTCCTATCATTTCCAGCTGGTATCTGTGAGCAGCACTGTGACTCGTCCCCCATGCTCACCTTCAGCTGTACTTGGACATTTTGAAGAAGGCTGTACTGCTCATGTCTGTCATCACTTGTTGGCGTAACGTCTTAATTAAAAACTGACAAGACCAAGACAACTGACTACACAGTTGTCAGTGATTGATTTACAAGAAGTTTCTTGAAAAATCTCATTATGAATGGAGTTTCTTTGTTATTCAACCAAAAGGAGAGCATGCAAGCCACGGACATGTTCTCTGAATCTGAGCAGGCATTAATCACGACCTGGCGAGAGCATTCATTTGAAGTGCTCAGGAAATTTGGCACGATGGGTCCCATTTTAAAATCAATCCATTTTCTCAGCCTGGGGGCACGAAGTGGGACCCAGAGGAGAAATTTGACATCATCCAGTTGTCTGACAAATCAGATGACTAGTGGAGTTGTTGTCTGAACAAAACATTGGGATGGGCAAATGATTCATAATGCTATCCAGGGAATGATCTATGCGGAGCCTCTGGAATGTGAAGTCAGTCAGCGGTATTTTTAAGAGACTGATATGTTGCTTACCTCTAGCAGTTATAGCTTATATTTGTCTTAATTCCTTCTGTTAAAATTGTCTACACAATGCTGTTGGAAGAGATCAAGAGCACTTGAAAATTACGCTTCTAATCTATGTATTTCTGTGATGATTTTTTCAACTTCCTAATTAACCCTCTTCCACCGTATTTATCATCTGGCAAAACATAATTGCTGAAATATTTTTTGTTCCCATAACTCTGTATGTTCAAATGATAGTCAAAGTTCTTTTTTGCAAAGGAGATTGAAATGTCCCCTTTACAGACACTAAAATGAAATTAGGTGTTCCTACGTACTCGTATACCACCACTTGCAGCTTAAGAGTGCACAATAGGCCCCTGTTGCAGACCAGGTTCTTCATAACCAGCCCACAGCCATCTCCCTGTAACTGACACAGTAGAGCTATGAGTGATTTTAGGGGAAAACATAGTGTATACAGGTCACTTGTGATTTTAAAAAAAACAGCCAAAGTTCTACCTTTCAGATTGGAATATGAGACGCTTGCATCAATCACATAGCTTTAAGTCTCCAGACAACACTCAGCATATGAATAGCTGTATAGAAGATTATGGAACCTGTATTTTGCCTCAGAGAGGGAGGGAGCAGGCTGCTATAAACATGCAAATATTCAGCCTGAGGAAATCAGAACTAGCCGCTCTTTTAAGAGCGGCATGGACTACAAGACTGCGGTGTACAGCTAGTGGCCATCACAAGTAGCAATATGAAATGACAGATTGCAGTCCTGCGAGGGTGCTAAGGAGCAAAGTTGAATTGTCTCTTGATGTCTTAGGGCTTGCAATCAATTTTCAGAGGTAAAAAGAAAACTAGCAGAGCAGCAAGCAGATGCCTCATGCAAAGTTTATGAGTAAGTTACCATCAGGAATGACTTGGCAAAAGAAAGCAAATCCTAATGGTCTTGCAGAATTTCTAGCCTTAGAACCACATCCTCCATACCTCTACTTCCTACAATTGCTGCTGCAGCTTGTGGGCTCAAATGTGGGCCATGGTCACTGCCACCTCATACCACGCAGCTCCCTGGTGTCTAACTGCTGGCAAGCTGTGGTTGGGGCTGGGACTCGCCAAGTTTCCCAGGCCAGGCTTCGATTAGGAGGTAGAAGATTTGGGGTCAGTACTTCACGTGGGGCTAGTTTTGGGGTCTATAAAGACCCCAGGCTGGAATATTATGTGTGAATTTGCTACTAATTGATATTTTAAAGAACAGTAACTACAAGCACTGTAGCAACGATGCCGTATTGTGCCTTTTCTGAGAAAGTTTTACTGGCACTCATACAGACCCTTGTGGTCTCTCTCAGAAGACCCACCAGAATGCAGACACCTTTAGAGAATGCTTTCAGGACAAACAGGGAACAACGAATACACTGCGCTGGCTGCTCTGCCAAAGCATAGCTACAGAGCTCCAGGAGAATCACCCAGGGACAAACTGGACCACCTCTTTGCAAGTACCACAGGCAGAGGCTCTGAATGTGACGTGGTGGTTATCTATTGGCAGAGCACCCAGGGCTGCAGCACAGATGCTGAAGATGGCCCAACAGACAGCATAAACCCACTACAAACTCCTCTGATCTCGTGTATGCAATGGGATTCAGTCAGGAGACGGATGACAGCAGCCAATGCTGCACACACCAGCAGGGCAGAAAACTGCACAAGAGCCCAGCAGAGAGAGGAATACCAAAGCCACTGGGCCACTGTCGTGACAAAGTCCTTTCTCTTGCACAAGACCCTTGCAAGGCTCTTTCTCACTCCTGAGGCTGTAACATCCTCCTGTACAAAGAGAACTGGGGGTACAACAGAACTGCTAACCTGCTGCCTGGTATCCTCTATTTATGTGAACCACCAAACCCCCCCCAGCTAATTGCCCCCATCTTGCCACATTCCAAAGCATTTCATCTTTGCCACATGAAGATCTACAGCAAGGAAAAGCAATTTGGATTACACTTCACTGCCTTGTCTGGACTACAGTGTGTGAACTGAAGATGGGGTAGTGCTAAGGGTGCAGTTTTGTTGCATTTAGCATGAGGGCTGATATTAAGAAAGTACGATTTTAAACATTTTTTTTTTTTTAAATCTCCTTTAGGCTTTTTGATGCCCCAGCTGCCCCAGAGCAGTAAGTAGTACACACAGACAGACTGGCCAACGTGTAGCTCAGAAAGAAAAAGAAGTGAGAGAGGGATCTCTTCCAGCAATTCCTGGACCTAACCCAACAGAAGGCCCTAAAGCATTTCCCAGAGAATCCTCAGAGGACTGAAATGGAGCTCATTGCCCTGGAAAGAGCCCTGACACAGGCATTGCAGGGGAGGAATGTCATGGATTAGCTTCTTTTGCAATCTGCGCTAATGATTGCATCCCAGAGTACAGCACTCTGGAGAAGATACCCCATGCAGGGGTAACTGGAGGGCCCTCCCGCAGCACATGATGTGCAAGCCCACCTCCCAGGGGATGCACAAGAACAACTGCATTACCTACACTGGCCATTCTTAGCCTGTGGTCTCTAGCACTTTTCCAGTGAAGGTCCTGATTTGTATTCAATTAACTTACACCATCTGCTTGCTTTATTACTTACCCACCTAATTACCAACAGGTCAGTTCAACAGGGGCTTGTTGAAACAAGAAACAATGCACTACCTATATTTTTGCATATCCTTTCTGTTGTTATTTAGCACAAAATAAACTTATCCTGATACCATTCAGTTGCAAAAATTTCATTGCAGTACATTGTAGTATAAATAGCATAATATCCTTCCATGCTGTTAACTCCAAGTATGAGTAAATGCAGACACATATTCTTGGTTACACGACATTCCTTCCCTCTAACTATTTTCTGGTCTCTAAATGACAGCATAATGCCTCCCTGATCCTGTTTCCCTGACCACAGGAGGCAGGTTGCCAAATGCCCTCTTTGGCTTACATGTGTCCAGAGGATCTTTTCACCTCCCGTTGCCCACAGTCCTTCGGCATCTTTCTCTTACACTCACAAATGGGTGAAAACCATCAGACACATCGCGTGACAGACTCATGGTGCTAACAGACATCCTCTTTTACACAGGCATCACAACCAACTTCAGATGTTTCAGAGCAAATTCACAGCAAACACATAGTTCAGAATTAGACCAGAGTTTTCTGCTCTCCAACCAACAGGTAAAAACTTTTAGAAAGTGAAGAAGCATAAGGCAAGGTATCTCCTCTGTAATGATATGGGGCATTGAACTGACATATGTCAAAATCCGCTAAGAAATAACTATTCTCACCGATGATGTCTTTGCATGGAAGGGTATGAAAGAAACCTAGGTTTGCGTAAATAACCTGTTCATCAAAGAAGAAACCTGTGACTGGGGGTCTGTTAATTAATTTTGTGTGGTCATCTAATTTTTATATTAGTAATCAAAGGATTGTGTCACCTGCTAAAGGTATTTGATAAAGCCCATTTATCTGTCAGTAAGGACTTTTTCTAAACTGTTTGAAATGCAGAGGCACTAAAACTCCTATGCATTGCAGTGTCTTACTAAGTGATACAGCAGCAACCTTCTCACAAAAATCACAAACGCTCATAAAACAACAGCCTCCACAGTTGACCAGTCATTGCAGATGTGGCTATTAGCAGTCCAGAGTGGCAACTGGAGAGCAGCTCTGTGTGTGTGCCTACTGCTGATGCAGGTACAAGTGGAGCTTTCAGCTCTCCTGAGGAATAGTCACTGTCATCAGTGACCCCAGGATAGCACCTGTACCCTGTGTGCCCACCACTGCACCCACAGTGGTGCCGCACCGAGCAGAGCTGCTACAGATAAATGCTCTGCTGAGGGTTCACCTTGCTCAGGTTCATCATAACCAATACCTAGAGAAGCAGCAGGGACACCAATTTCCAAGCCCCCAGCCCCTGTACTTTGTGGTGGCCATCCCATAGCCAAAGAAAACACTGGGTACAGAACCCAGGGGCATATCATCACACTGGGGGCTGTCTTTCCAGAACACCGTGTCAAGCAAGGTCCTAGCAAAGTCAACACAGTGGGCAACAAAGGAGGATGTTACAAGCCAGCGTTGTGGCTTGAGTATGTTTAAATTCTACATAGTTTAATGAGGTTTGAGCAAACAAAGTAGCACAACACAATATCCACATGTAAACTCATAGTTATCACAGAAAACAATGCGATGTTAGTTCTACAGAAGGGAGCTCTGACTCAGGCACTTCCAGAGCGGACTATAAGCCAGCCCAGAGCTATCCTGCAAACCACCCTCCCATTAGAAAGAACTCTATGAATGCACAGGCAATACACATTATGATGTAGCCCATGGAAAATGTTTCAGGAGCCCTCTTGGCTAAGATCCAGCCTTGGGACAGCTGAGTATCTGCGGGAGCACCAGGCTCCTCACTGGAAGCATTGTCTTTGGGCTGACGGCATCCCAGCTGTGCAAAAGCACACCAAGGAGCCTCGGCAGAACAGCCACATTACTCAGTCAGTGCAAAATATTGGCATAATGTATGATGTTTTGGAGTAACTATCTGAGTTACCACTAAAACTCTATACACATGATGATATTCCTCCACTGCCTGAGGCTCACAGAACCATCTGTTTATCAGATACGAATGCAAGAGACTGGATCACACTCCAGATATTTTTCATGTTGTTCTAGTACAGGCTGCCTTAAGAAAAAGAGAAATTGAAAAGGAAATTCCTAAATAAAGGCAAAAAGTTCATACCATATATGGCCAGAAATATTTGAGGATGACATGCTGATAAAAAAATAAAAGATTATAGCCACACAGAAGATTTTTGCCAATTTGTTCTGAAAAACACTTTTGGCACATCTCATTTGATGGTGTCCAGTACTCCTCAAGGACTAAAAAGAACTGTTGTAGGTACAATTAAAATAAATAGAATCTGTGTTGTGAGTCTATTGAGGTTTGGAATTTAAGTGCCAGAATGCTATCAGCATTTTATCACAAGCTTATGCACTTCCTAGTGGTCTTTCTGCCTCTTGGATTTGAAGATTGCACCCCTTGAACAGATCCCAGGAGCTCAAGAAAAAGGCAGGGAAACTGTTATGCTTTGGGCCAGGCTGGCCAATGAGAAGATGACAGATATTCTACCCCCTCTTGCTCCAAGGAGAGGCAGAAGAGAGGTAAAAAGAGGTATGAGTTTAGGAAAAAACCTAAACTATAATTAAATATTAATAATAAAAGAGAAATGAAATAAATACAATATGTACCAAACTGTCTCAAGGTCCCAGGGAGACATCGCTGGCCGGCACCAGGGAAGTTCCAGACTGGACTGGTGATGGGTGGGAACTGGATTCTGGAACTCACTGATCAGATCAAAGGCAGATGAACTGACGGGTCCTCCTTGGGCATCAGCCATTGCAGAAAGAGAGCCCTCAAGAAGGAGCCACCGAAGAGGAGACAACCCCAGCCTCCTGCTCCCTCAGGTTTTGTACTGATCGTGGCAGCCGGGAGGGAGCACCCCATTGGTCAGTTCGGGTCACCTGACCTGTTCCCGCCTCCCCTCAGGTGCGACCCCTCCATGAGGCAAACAGTGGAGGCCGCGGGCCCCGGTTGCCACGGCAACGAGCGCCAGCACGACCTGCTCCCTGAACAGAAATTCAGATGCTCCCCCCCGAAATGGGCCAGAAACCTTTATCAATACATAGTGAAGGAAATGCATAGGTCCGATAGAGTAAGAGCATGACAAGCATGGGCACGAGCAAAGGTGATATAATTACTGTATGGTCAGAATCATAGTTGCTTGGGTTTTTTTTGTAGTCGGCCTCCAAACTGCAGAGGGTGACACTCCTGCCCCGCTGAAACCGGCGGGATGTGTGCCTTCGAGACAGCTGGGATATTACCCCACCCCAGTAACTAGCTGTGAGACGAAGCCAAAGAGCCTGGTCTCCCTTGAGCTCCGACCGACGGGAAATCCCGTCCCAAACACCGGAGCCCATGCTCAGTTCTGTTCGGGACAGGGGCCGCCCTCCAGAGAAACACCTCCGTGGCGGGGGGCAGCTTCGAGGGAAGAGAAAACCACAAGAAGCAAGCATTCTGCTTTTCACGTTGCTCTTGCTGCCGCAGCTCACCGTGTCCGAGTCAGCACGCCACCCCGGTTCCTCCCCATCCAAACGTCACGTCCCCCTTCTTCTGGAAGGAAAGCATTTTGAGGCACAAAAAGCTATTGCCAAAAATGTGCCTGTTAATGTCCCAAACTAATCAGGGGGATTTTTACTAGCAAAAAGGAAAAGATGATTTATGGCCATATTTAGAAGATAACCGGGTTTGTGATCATTTTTATGGTATATGGGAGTTCCCCGTGAGGAATTTTCCCATATCCAAGTCCCCATTTAATAGAAGAAAGAGATTCCTCTGTTAATGATTCTGTAACACAGAAGAACTTGGGGTTTAAAGATCACATTTATAATATGATATACGGGACTTTATTTGCAAGTGTAATAGCTAGCTGTACATAAAGAAAGGGCTGTATCACCTCATCGGCAGTATACAATAAATTATTGATAATTTAAAAGTATGTGCTCAGTGGCTGCAAATTCCTTTCTAGAGGGAATCTGGAAGGACCTTAGTTTCTGGAGGAAATCCCCAAGTGCAATAATTAGTCAGCTGTTTTCCACTGTCCACTCTCTATTCCATCATGAATCTGTACTCTCATGTCCACATTCACTGTATGTTGATCTCAGTGGACTTTAAACTCAAATGAAGAGCTGAGAGTAGTGAAATGAGACTCTTCTACGAGGGACTTAGAAAAATACGTTGCAATTGCTCCCTACAACTTCTCACTCTCTACAACGCCCTGAAAGGAGGGTGCAGTGAGGGGGGGTCAGTCTCTTGTCACAAGTAAGAGGCGATAGGACAAGAAGAAATGGCCTCAAGTTCACCAGGGGAGGTTCAGATTGGATATTAGGAAAAATTTTCACACTGAAAGGGTTATTATTAAGCATTGGAATGGGCTGTCCAGGGAAGTGCTTGAGTCACCATCCCTGACGGGATTTAAAAGACAGGTAGACGTAGTGCTTAGAGATATGGTTTAGTGATGGTTTTGTCAGTGTTAGGTTAATGGCTGGACTCGATGATCTGAAAGGTCCCTTCCAACCCAGGCAATTCTATGATTCTACTCAGAAATTAATAATGGATTTTGGGGCTTGTCACAGACAGGCGCCTTCTCCTGTTTCCTTCTCCTGCATCTCCCTTGAGCAGACACAAGCAGCTTGGAGAATCTCTGCCTCAGAGTAGGCCAATGTTTGGAAGAAGAAGGCAGACCTGGCCCACGGCACGGCTGACATGGCACAAGAGGGCTGCCCACCACACAGAGTGGTCCATCTTTGTAAGCGACTAACTGCAAGGAGCTGTTTGAAAGTTGGGATGCATCCTGGATGCAATCCTGACTAAGAGTATGGAGAAACACCAACAGCCAGGGAGAAGACAACTTGCAGAAGGCTCTTTGTCCGATTTGCTGAAGGAAGTTAGGAAACTGTCTTGTAGCCAGGCCTGCACAGCAACGTCATGAAAACATTTAGCAATAATATGTTTCCATTATATTCACAATATGTTTTAAGACAGCTGTCCACACAGTGCTGCCCCTCAGTGCATGAGAGTATCAATAGCCTTTCCCACACACACAAGACTAAAGGCAGCAACTTTCACCTAAATGTCAACCCTTTAGATTTTCAGCAGTTGTATGTTTCTGTTTAGTCTTTCTCTGGGTTTTATTAAAATCACAGTGGCAGAAGTGCCCCCTGAAATTTTTGTTCTGTGCTATACAGCTTGGTAAAGTATTTTGCAAGCAGGGAAGTACAAGTGAGATTTTAATGGCAGCACAAAGCTGTATCCTGGATACAGTATGGTCCATTTACCTGTATCCAGAAGAAATGTCACACTGCAATGCGCGTGTGTGTTACCATGAGATAACACATGCCTTCTGGGAATTAGGGAACACTTTGCCTTGCTTGTGCCTTCAGCAGACTGGCAGGAATTATCTTATGGTAATAAGTAACCCAAAATGTCTAATTCCTGCAACAAAATGGCAAGGAAAAAATAAACAATTACTTCATTGTTATGAAAGATCACGTTCCTTCCCGCTGACAAAAATATTAGTAATTGAAGATGCCTTGAGAATGTAGCTGAACTATCTACATGCCTGCACCTAGAATATCTATGGATGTGCAGTTTATTATGCACACAGGTATAAACATATAGTGATAAGTACCATTTTCAGATGTGCATAGACATTTGAAAAAAATATGCCTGTTGCTAATAAACTACATACATATATTTAACTTTATAACTATTTAACATGATGTTTCCCTTTAACTGGAATTTGGAATTGCTTTGAACATGTGGCACTACTGCAACTTTTAAAATGCTCTAAATGTTAATGCTGCAAATTGAAAACAGAGCTTTTACCACAAGGATTTATTGACAGGTTCATGACTCAGTTTTGGAAACATTTAGCAATATTTAATTTTGAAAATAACTAAATAAGCATATTTTAAGGATTGTATCAATTGAATTGCTTCTATAAATGACAATTTTTTTTTAATAGACTTTCAGAAGGAAGCATCTTTATTGCACAGAAGAATACCTTTTGTCCCAAAAATTTCTTGTTTTATAGGTACCAGGTATTGAACCTTTTCTTGATTAGAGCATCCTGTAGGATTCTGACACGTCGTAAAGCACTTCCCTCCATACTTAACTTTTGAGCTTACTGTGGACTTACGTGCTTGAAATGTGGCACAGACAGGCAGGTACAGGGCTGTGTCATTATTTTTGCCATCTCTGGGCAATATTCTACCACTCTCGGCCTTGGGTTCTTTGGGAATTTGCCAGAAGTCAAAAAAAAAAAAAAAAAAAGAAGAAAAAAAAAAGAAAAGGGAGGATGTTAATATTTGACTTTAGGATTAGGAAGGTTTTATGTTAATTATTGATTTGTGCCCTTTAATGTATATGGTGTGTCCCTTGAGACTGACGAGATATCTATAGAATACTAACGATCTTTCTCTGGACTAACGTTAAGCAAAACATTAACAACAAAAATTACATTCCTTTAGTCTTATTATTGGGAATAGATCAAAGAACAAATTTGTAGCTCCATAAACATGGGCCTCGAGACACATTCCTCATACCAAGGTGCAGGAATCGGCCTCATTCATCCATTTACAGGATCCAGCCTTCGGTGCTCATTACTATTTGATAAATGACTAACACAAATATATTGCAGCCCGTGGCTCACTCATGAACTATGCATTAGGACAACGGCTTAGAACACCAGCTGCCTCCAATTTGGCCTGATTTGTCAGATGGCACCGTTTCTGATCCCTGTCTGCACAACTCTCCAAACCACAGGAAGGTTTCAAGATGGTCAAATCGTGCAGTTTATGAACTGGATGAACATTTACACAAATATTTGCAAAACTTTTCTCGCTACCTAGATATGCCTACAAGCGAAATTCTGTTGATCAGCGTTGTCAGAGGAAGCAAAACCACATTCTTACTAAACTCAAGACCCAAAAGTATGAGAAAAGGAAAATAGAAGCCCGGATTAACATGTAGAAAACAGGGCTCCACAAAAAGAAAGCCTTGGTAGCTGGGGTAAGAGCCTGCATGTGAGAAGATTCATTTTCTGAGGTCTCTTTCTACCATAGACTTTCTGGATAGCCTCACTTATTCTTTCCATACTTCAGTTCCCATTAGTATGACGGGCATAAGATTTCCCAAGAATCCCAAAATAGATGGGGAAAAGTGAATTTTGTAGTTGCACTGAGTAGGTCTGAAGAGAGGAGGACTGGTAAGATCAGTGAAATGCAGATGGAGACAAGAGTAAGAGTTGACTTGCTTTGCCTCTCCAAAAAGCAGCAGCTCTTTCCTTCCTCCTGAGGAGCAGCAGCCCCAGCCTCCTCTTTTGTATCATCTCCCGTGCTGCTGTGGATAGAGGGAAAGACGACTGAGATTGTGTCTTAGTCCTGCTGCAGGGAGACCAAGAGTAAAGGTGAAGAGAAGAATGGGATGGCATGGCATGGCATGGCATGACAACCCATCCCTGGCAGCGTGCCCCCCCCTGCAGAGATACCTGCTGCTGTGGGCCTGCTCTAATGCTTCCCAATTGCATGGGATATGAGGACAATTATGAAAAAGATGCTCAGGTGCCATGGCAAAAGAAGCTGGGTAAGTACCAGAGACGGGATTATATCCCTTTTCGTCTTGTTAAGGAATCCTCACGTTCACTGAAGGCATTGTTTTCAATCTATATTTAGGGGCCCAATCAGTACATTTCTCTGCCCATTCATTAGTGGTTTTCTTATTGTTGGTCACAGTAAACAACTCCACAATGCATACACGATTGTTAAATATTAGTCAATTTTGTTGGACCATCTTCCCTAAACTGAACAATCATTTTCCTGGCTTTGTCCCTTGGTATTCCATTCTCATCCCGCTATTTGCTGTGCCCACTTATTGCACCGTTTGGATTTTGGACTGCTCTTCCATTTGTTCTCCACATCTTGGCATGCTACATACTGGTAATAATAATAACCAAGATCCAGATTCTGAGACTGTTAACAGAAGAATAAATTTGAAGCTTCTGGGCTGGCCTCAGCAGAGGTCTGGAGAGCTTGCAAGGACCATGCTCTTGACACTGAAATTGTATATACGCACGGCTTTTAGCACAGATGTTCTTGTGACATCATGGCTTCTGTTTGTATGAAGCCTTAAATACACTAGGCTCCCAATCTCTCTCAGAGTATTAAAACAAATGAGTGTTAAAAAGAATAAGTAGCACTTGTAATTAGTAACACAATTAGAATGAGAGTGGAAACTATCACCATGCACTATTCGATACTATTACTATGCATTAGTGTTTGCTCTGGCCTGTAAGATGAGTCACATGGAGAACTGTCTGCATTACGATGATGGGGACCAGGTCTGCTGGTTTATACTGGGATAGCCCCAGCGAGGGCAACAGAGAGGAGCTGTCTTACCGCCCTGGGGATTATGGCCTTGGGAGCTCCCACCGTAAGCCTTGCTGGGAGTCGGAGCCAGACTCCAATGTGTTTTCTCTAGGAGGGAAATAAAATGAATAGTTAACTAGGAATGAAAATTAGGGAAAGAAAAAATACTCGTGCAAATGTGTGGTTCCCTTTCAGTGATTCAAGTTTACTGTACATGCTGCATCAAAACAAATCCCTGCAATTACATTGTTCTTGGGGGAAGGGAGGTTTTCTTTTCTGAACTCCTACACCCTGGTTAAAAGCTTAAAACAGGCTGAGTTGTGCAAGGCTGAGGCTGATGAGGCAGGAAAGCGTGCTCTGACACTCCCATCCATGTGAAAGCAGAATGGACCAGCTCCTGACGTCCGTCCTCACCAGAGCCTGATCGTCCTCCCACTTGCTGCCAACAGCAGCCCTGACACAGGAGCAGGAGTGTCCATCCCATCCTCACTCAGCAGCCACTGCTGTGGGAATCAGCGGGAAGGTGCCAGCTCAGCCGCTCTTTATGCACCAGGATTTGAACTGCTGCGAGTCCTGTTTCTAGTCAGAGCTCAGTAAAAACTGACCAGGAGGCCATAAGATTTGATGCAGTGGATTTTCAATGTACTTCTGTCAGGCAAATATTGACCGAAAGTTAGGCTTGAGACACAAATCTAACCTGAAAAAATTTGTATACGTACGTCAGTTTTGCAACTGAAATAAACTGTGGCATTCTCAAAGGTGGACTTGCAAACCATTCTGGAATATGTTTTGGTACTCCAGTGAGATCTTCTGTCCCATACTTCACTGCAACCATGTCAGATCTCTGTAAAGAAAAAAAAAAGGGATTCTTATCTTAAGTAAACCATTAGCTTACTAAACTTATTTTCAGATACTTTAGTCAGCTTTTTAGTGCTCCTAAAAGGTGCTGGACTTCACAGTATTTTAGCTATCTGTCCTTGATTCATTTTACATCACTATAACCAACACTGCTTAGCTGAGGTTTGAATAGTTTATCCCAGAATAAATACTGGCATTTTCTTCCACCCCTGTAAGCGCTGGCATCATCACAGAGCATTTTCTCTGGCTCTAAACAAAGTTGACGCATTACAGAGGGGAACAACTTTTCTTCCAGCAGCAGAAGCAAACCAGGTGTCAGACGGGAACGACTGGCTGTGGTTAACCCCTGACAGATTTTAAGGGTGACCTAGATATCAGCAGCAGCAGATCACCTAACAACATGCAATACAAACATAATCCATAACCTTTATTAAATATAGTGTTGCATTTCATCCCACTGCAGATACATCACTATCGTGCTGGGGGCAAAGATGAAAATAGCATGCCTGATATTATGCATTTATATAATGCATAGTAATGCTGAGCATATGCATAGCACTGCTCATTCTCAAAACACCTAAAATCATTTAAACTTCAAAAAAGCTGTGAGGTAGATCAGTATGTTGGTTCTATTGGTTTTTTTAATAATTATTTTTCCACTAAAACCTATGTGTAAGTGCATCACATCAAGGAGCAATAGATCTATGGCCAAATTCTGATCAAATTACTTTGGTGAAACTATTAATTATCTTTGAAGCCAATGGAAAACTTCCAGTGATATACCAAAATCAGAATCTGGATCCTATTCCTACATGCCATAAAGTTGAGCTGTTATTGGATAGCTTGGTACAGCTAAAAATAAACCCTCTGGTTTATTTTTAGCTCATTCTGAAAATGGGGTTGACATTGTTTCTTACTTCTCTGGCTAACTTAAAAAGTAAAATCTCATGATGTGCTTCTGTTCCTCTTTACAGTGTTGTCCCATCTGTCTCCAGCCTCCCTCCCACCGGGGGCTGGGAAGGGAAGATGCTTTGCTCCTGAAAGCCCTGGAGAAGGAGGGACGGGCTTCAGCTCAGTCTTCAGGTCGCTGTGGGACGTGGTCGGTACGATTCACAGCAGTGAGCGGTTGTTTGCCATTCTGTTCCGCATACAAATTCTGGGAGGGATAAAATTTACTTTCTCTTGTGGGAGTAATGCGTTCATTTAAACAGGCCGTTGTGGTTTAACTGCTAAAAAGTCCAGGAATGCCTGTGTCAGTTCTTCCCTTCCAACATTTTATTCTATCCTGTCATTTTGTCAATTATCTTTAAGGCTATTCTGCCAGTTCAGTGCAGTCAGCAGAAAACAAAACAGGGAGACTGCTTTTTTCTGCCTTTTTTGGGGGGAGGGAGGGGGAGTAGGGGAAGAAGCAGAGACAAAAAAAAAAAAAAAACCAAAAAATCAAAAAAAAAAAAAAAAAAAAGCTCCCAACATCCCAAGCCATTTTAAGCGCCTAAAGTGGTAGAATGACTCAGTAAAAAAATGAAACCCAGTCCACTCAACAAGGTATCTTAACCAAATAAGATATTATAAAAATTTGAAATAAAAGTTGTCCTAAGTAAGTAAAAAAACATTCACTCAAACACACACACCTGCTTACATCTTGCAGTCAGGAGTTTAACTCAAATCTCTCTTTCCTTGGTCACCTTAAAATGGGGGAGAGGAAAGACCGTTGGAACTGCCCCCACTCACTGGGGGTTACGTGGGGCCTTTGCGACAGTTAGAGACTTGCTGTTACAGAACCATTTATTGGACTAGCTCACGTCAAACCTTGATATTATTCCTAGGTCACAGGCTGTTTTGGTTTGGGTGGGAACCTGCACTGCTGTAGGACAGCTCTGCATCTCTTCGCATCAACAAGCTCTCGTTGCGCTACTGTGGAACGCATCTTCAGGAGAATTAGATCCTGCCAGGGACGGCCGCCCCATTTAGCAAAGAGGTTCTGTTTCCACAGAAACCATGCCACTGAAGGCTGCAGAGGGCAGATGCAGAGTGAGAACATCTGTGACCACTTAGGTTAATTGCCTTTCCCAACTCTTCTCCCAGCTCTGGTCTCTGGTGGCCCTCTGAAGATCAATGGCAGATCACCAGGCATCTTGTTGCAGGCTTTCTGCCATCCTGCCCCATCTCCTGGGGTTATCTAAAGCTGGCTTTAAATCTGTACCCAGAGGGTCCCAAAGGGCTACTTACAGAGAGTCTGCTGTCTCCTTTGTCCCCAGCTCCCTCTCTCCTCCTGGGCAGGCCATTTAGGCCTCTGCTCCTCAGATCTACAGCTGAGCAACATTTAGGGAATCTTCCCAGCTTCCCAGGTCTCATGCAGTGGTGCGTGATGTCTTAGGCGATAGCTCAGGTACAGCTGTGATAGGAAACATGTAAGCACCTGCTCTAAATAGTTATTTTACTCTTTAACATGCTTTCATAACAAATAAATATTTTCAGATAAAAGGGATACAAAGATATTGTGTTATGTTACAGGTATTTCCAACATGCTATGCTATGTTTTCATTGTTACTATGCTCTGATACAGTCTTTTCTAAGAATCTTAATATTTCAAAAAAAATTAATATTGGAAAAGATATTGTCAGTGCTGATGCATGAAAATGATTCAAGCCTTACCTCCTCTGCCAAAATACTTAATCTAAACTCAAGCTACAAAAAGGAAAGAAAGAAAGAAAATGAGATTTTTAAAAAGCAAGTTTGAAACCACTATTGAAAGCCACAACAGTCAAAAAAAGACTGCAGCAAACGAAAACAAGGGCTGAAATTCAGGCAGTTGCCATCGCCCCAGGTTTCATTGTGGTTCTACCTCAGTGCTACGGTGGCTTGGTAGTTTCCTTTCTGAAACTCTTCAGATGTGGGAAGAAGTTGGCTGTGGCTACAAGGACTGGGGGCGTCAAAAGAAAGGTGAGATATCAAAGCTGAAGGAAACAATCGAAACTAGTTATTTTTAGCAATTATTAAGAGCCAGTACAGAGATCTTTAGCAATGTAGGACCAATTTATGACACCCCTCTGTTTTTTCAGGCCATCGGAGTCGTACCCGGGACAGAGCAAATGTCCACACCAGCTCCTTCAGACCATGGGCCACCCGCATGTTTTAGAGGTGGCCTTCCTTCTCAGGAACAGATTTGCTGATACTGTTTTAGAGGCCCTGGGGATGTGCAACAAAGCTCTGTAACTACAAAGTTGTACTATGATTTTATTCTACTCCTCCCGGACATCCAGGTTGATCAGTGACAAATGCTGCTTTTATTTACTGTTTCCATGTGAAGTTCTTACATGGACATTCTTATGGCAGTTCCTCATAATGCCATCAAAACTATAAAAATCTTCAGAAAATGTGAAGACACAAACCTACCTGCATTTAGGGACAAATTTCAATACAACTGACCTTGAGACAAAATCTGGCCCGTTAAATGTATTTAAACCTCTCTTTGCATGTACCTGATATGAGTATTCTCAAGAGGTATGTGTTCCTATTAAAATGAAAGAAAAAAACCCACCAAAAACCAACCAACAAACAAATGCTTACTGGTTTGGGGGCTTAAAGTATTTAGGGCAAGTTATACATTATTTAACTTTTCACCAAGACCGTACTTCCTAATGATTCTTACGGCAAAATCAGAATCTTGACTGTAACTAATAATATACTTACAAAGTCTACCTATATTCAGACTACATATAATTTTGTCCTGTGTCCCTCATGAAAGTAAATAACGCATGGAGCCCTGTACCTGTAGTTTGTAATGACCTCAGGAGTCCTTAATGCTATTGCAGCCTTATTACATGCAGCTGGGGGTCTATTACTCTTACATTTTTGCCAGGCCTTTCATTTTGTTTTCCACACTATAGTAGATGTCCTGGTGCAATGAAAGGCAATAAAGACAAAGATTTTGCTCTATTTTAGTCACATCTTAGTGGTCGCTTGTTCCTGTGTTATTTCTGAACCTCCCACCCTTTCGCTGTTGAGAACTAAATTTGAAAATTGCGGGAAAAGGTTTCATCCAAATTAGTGTCTGAATTTGCTGCTCCAGCAGTGGGTGGGATTCAGGTGAAGGTGGTGGGACACTCACCTTTCCAGCACTGGAGTTCAGGCTGGTCACTAAACGAACCGCGGACCCCCTGAGGTGGGTGCAGAAGGAGCGCCGGAGCCGGGAAGCCGGGTTGGAGGAAAGGGGGTTTCGGGGCGACTCGGGAAACGGGGGTTTTGGATCCAGCGCATCCCTGCAAAGAAAGAGCAAAGTGGGCCTCAGCACCAGCCGGCTGGAGGTGGAGGCACGTGGGCTTGGCTTCTACAAGGCATGAAGCAGCGAGCCCAATGTGCTGTGTGCCAGGAAGCTGCAGCTGACTCACGGCTGGAGCTCCCCTTGGGAGGGACGGGTGCTGACAAAGCTGACTGACACCTCAGCTTCCTCACGAAACAAAGTTGTCTAGTCATAAATAAACATGTCATTTCTGGCAAAAATGCAGAGAATTGAGTGCATTTTAGAATAATATTGGTGTAAGAGCTTAAGTCTCACGCTCTGCATCCTCTCTCTCTGCCTGAACAACCAGCTGGGAACAAAACGACCGGGTGCTCGCCCAGGCTCGAGCCGGGGCCTGGGCAGGTTTCCTGGAGCTCAGGGTACAAGATCACAACCATTACCTAGAGCTTTCTATTGACACGAGTCCTTTTCACTTCTGACACGAGGAGCCAAGGGTTCCTCCAGTCCCTCTAAATGTAGATCCCAAGGAAAACGCTGTGGCTGGCTCCTGCCTGCCCAAAACGACAGCCTTCCCACCGCTGCCTACTGTTTGTCCCCTCTGCAGCCACCATCCGAGCCCACCTGGTGCTCTGTCACTCGTGCCGGGCACCAAGCAGGACTAACGCCGCTTGAGGCAGCAATAACCTTCTGCATATTCTAGTGCAGATCTCGTACAGTTTAGAGCGTACTCGTTCCAGGCCATTTTTGTGCTCAGCCCATTGCCCACCTTCTGTTTTTTCTCTCTGGAGAGCACCTGGGGGTCAGCAGGACCGTCTCTGTGGTCACCTTCACTTCCACGCAGCTCCTCAGCCATTGTCGCTGCATTTTCTCACGCGGGGGAGACGAGAGGCCTGTAGTAATAACCAAATAAAATTAAACCGAGCTATTAAATGAATGAGTGACCTTATTTACGTGAAAAGAAGATGATAACTGTAACAACCATGGCCAAAACAACTGCAAAACAGATCTTCAGATAACAAGAATTATTACAATTTTACACTTTTAATTTCTGATGAACCAGCATTTTCCTATGAATTTCTGACCAAAACATATTCAAATTCTAAGGCAGGAAGTCCTTCTAAGCTTTCCCTTAGTCAGTGGTGCCACTAAGCACATTTAGCAGACATTTTGAGTTTACGCTCCTTTCTTCTCTGACCACAAGCGCACACACAAACCCATACCACGACAGGCTGACATCAGTGGGACCAAGTAATGGTTGCAGAGTCAGGCCCCACGCAGAGCCCTAGACACAGCCTTATTCTTATTTGGGATAAAAGTGAATGCATTTTGATGAGCTAAGCAACCAAACTGGGTTAATATCCAGTTTGTCAACAAACTTGTTTTGGCATGCTGGCTAGACCATGGCTGCTTACCCCGAGTAAACCCAATCTTGGGTTATTTTGTTCCAGGAAAAATGAAGGATCCTGAAATTTCCCTTGCAGGCAGCAGTGCCAGCTCTGTGAGGAGAGAGCTGGGAGCTCAGAGAGGCCCTTGCAAAGGATTTGGGAAGCGTTGAGCTGAGGACTAGCTGGGAACCTCTGTCATTCCAGACAGACAAATCATGCACACTCAGAGCAACGTGATGCTGAGTGTGCAAAGAGTGAGCCCAGGCCCTGCTCGTACAAGGGGATGTTCTCTGCCTGCACCAGCTGCAGAGAAAGAGCTGTTTGCCCAAACATCTGGAAAACTCCCCTGTCACTGGACCAGTGCCGAGGAGCCGGGGGCACTTCTTGAATCACACCTGAACTAACATAGCCAGAACTAAATATACTCTATTTAGTGTGTTTACCTATAAATATAGGCACATATATATATATTATCTATAAGTTATAAATAACAATCCATGCCCTGTCACAAGCACATAAAGGCTTTCTGGAGATAGACATACAACCCATCAAGTGCCTTCCAAAGTATTTTTCATAAGGAAGGTCTTTCAGGATCCGGGCCGTGTTTACAGCATTTATGAAGATGTTTACAGCCTCAACTACAAAAATGTCCAATTATTGCAATGGAAATTCAGACACATCATTTTTCTTTTGTTTTTGGTGCAGAGGAGTGGTGGGGTTTTTTTATTTTTTACAGATTATCTTTAGAATTTGGTGAAGGGTTTGTGGCTGGCTGTATAGCACAAGATGCTGTCATGCAAAACCTAGCAACTTCTCAGGCAAAAATGCGTGTATGGTTCTAATTTTACGTACATGAGGTCATTGGTTGAGTCTTGGGAGGACCCAGTGCCGGTCGGACACGAGCGGATGGATGGGTGGCACAGCGGCTTCTTGATGGGGTTTCAGCTCCCGGCGGGTACCGGATGGCTGCGGAGCGGGAGCTAAGGGCTGGATTGACGGATGCTGACACAGGGATTTTACCAGCCTCCAGAAAGCCCGCGCCTTGTGGGCTCGGGGCCCGCAGGAGGCGGGCGGGGCTGCCATGACCCCACTCGTCCTGGTCACGGGCGAGTCCCGGTGGCAACCCGCTCGCCAGGCTGCAGCACCCCTCGTCCCTCACGCAGGAGGAGTCCGGGGGCTCCCCGGGCCACTGACTCCCCGAACCCCGTTGGCCTCCTCCCGGAGCTCCCTCCGCCTCCCAGGGGGATGAAGGCTGCGCCCGGCCGCACTGGTGGGCCCTGACCCCTCACGAAGCAGCACACCTGCCCCGGTCCGCTTCGCCCCGGGCCCGCCCCGGCCGGGCCTGGCGCCACCCGTGACGCAACGGGGAGGGACGGTGGCGCCGACGGAGGCCGCCCGCCCGCCCGC
>KZ506514.1:115675-155063 GCA_002844005.1 Limosa lapponica baueri
AGCTTTACCTGCAGCTCCCACCCTCAGATCAGGCTCTGCTGGGCTGTTTGCGACAGACAAACCCATTGTAACTGGGTGCTGCTGGTGTGCAGGCTTGTTGCTAGATGTGTCCTACGCCGTCTAGGGTGCTTCCTTCTCTTAGGAAGGTGGCTGGTTTTCCTGTGCCAAAATACACATTACTCCTCAAAGTCAACCTTTGTATCGATGCTTATGAAAAAAAAAAATGTCTGCAGAATGCTGAGTCTGATTATATCCTGGCTTAACTATTGAAACTGCATCTCCGTGGCAGGCGGTAGGCACTCTGAACTTCAGGCTTCTGAGGTGAGACTTTCTAATGACATCAGAAAGCCCTTGCTGCAGAGAGATGGGCCAGAAAATATTACCAAGCCTTCAAGCTGAAGAAACTAAGCCAGAATGCTCCAGTGCAGGAGGCCATGGAAGTGCTTTCCAGGGCAGGAAGTATGTCCTGGCCCGCCCCCCAGCAGCTCCTGTGGAAGGGCATGAGGTGGGCCCTATTCATCTGCTGTAGGGCTGTGCTTTCTTCTTCCTTTTCTAATTCTAAAAAGTAAGTAGTTGGTTGCCCAGCTACTTTTAGATACATTTGTGTTGTACGTACTGTTTTGTATGAAGGAAAACGTTAAGATGAGTCTCTGTACCCTTTAGATTAAACTTCCAAGATCCGTAAAAGGTGTATGTCAAAGGAATATTGTGAAATCCTTTAGAATATTGCATAACTTCATTTGAAACATAACTTGACATGATCCTTAAACATCGCAGAGTCCTACACTGCCCTACAGTTTCTTTTCTAGGACATGTGTGCATCAATTAGTATGTATTGCTATCAGGTTGGATATTTTAATTGGTCATCTCATCACTTCTTAGAAGCAGGCTTTTACTTTGGAAAGTTAGTAAGACCTTGAGGTAAAATAGTCTTCAAAATAAGATGGTAATCTGTCTTGATGGATTCATCATTGGATCCATTGGATGGATCCAGTAATGGGGATGTAAAGACTTTAGAAATGCTGTCCAGCTTGCTAAAGGAATAACTTAATTTTCCCTTTCATGTAACAGAAATGTTAAGAGTGCTTTGCCCATGTGTGTCACTCCTAAAGGGTAGCTTCTTAAGGTTGCATTTGTGTGCTCTTCTCTTTCACACAACCATGCAGGTAAAAAACACAAATAAACAAGTCTACTTACTTGTTTGTGGGATTTCTTTTGTTTGGTTTGGGGATTTTTTTTTGTTTGTTTTTTTTCACTAGTCCTGCTGGTTTTTTACCTTGTTGTGGGATAGGCATAAGTATCTCCTAGCTGAAGTTTCACTACTGGTGTCAATTTGCCTCTGGATTATCAAGAAAAGTGGTTTTCTTTTCCATGTTGTTCCTGTCCTGCTGGTGTGGTTCCATGAGAGCGTAACATGAGCTAGTGTGGCCCTGTCTGAATGGTGCTGGGTATTCCTCATCCACCTCGGGCCTGTGCTGGTGCTTGGGCATCTCTCTGGTTGGGCATGTACTCCAGGAGCTGGAGGTTCCCCTGGCAGGGGAGCTGCTGGTTTCTCGCTGGCCTGGCTCCCTGTGTTGGCTGTCTGTCCTGCTGCCCCAATGGCAGGGCAAGCACATCAGCGGCATTGGCTCGGTTTCAGCAGCCATCATGTCACTTGTGGCCTCTTCCAGAGTCATTTTAGGTATGCAGTGGGCAAGGAAAAAATTCCGATTTCATAAACGTTGACAGGAAGAACGAGTTGGGGTTCGGAGCCTGGTCCCAATTAGCTGTGTGTACACTTTCCTTCTGCAGAAAAAACCTCCGCTGGCCCAGAGGACGGGTTGTTTGATCATGAGTATCAGAGACACAGAGCTCTGTAATCTGGTCCCTCTTTTGTGAATAAACCCTGCCTCTCGCTGCTGTTCTCCTCGTCTGGAGGCAAGCCTCAGGTTTCCAGATTGTAGTCTCCAGACTGTAGAAACAGCCCTTTCCCCTCAGTTTTGAAGTTTGATATGAAAGCATTTTCCACTTCTTGTACTCCTGCAAATGTTTGAGAAGCTCCATGTGCCTGACACGATCCTGAACCGTAAGTTGTTTCATGTCTCTCTTCTCCTGCCTTTCATCAGGACGGTTGAAAAATGACCTGGCTGCATCGTTTATAAGTGCAATAAAAACTCCTGCCAGTTTCCTTTGCCAGAAGTTTCACTTTCTGGGTGTGTTCGGTGTGTTCCTGTTCTTGTTTGGTTGGTTCAATTAACGATCAACATTAGCATTTTGTTTTCTTTTTGTTTTACTGAAGGTTTTGGAGCAGACTGTGCGTGCCGTGGCATTCAGCAGCAGTGCCCCGTCACTGCCGGCGTCTCTGGGCGCTGGCAGGACGTCCTGGGTGAGCTGGGAATGCTCCCTGGGTTTGAAGATCTCATGAAATAAGTCAAAAAAAGACCGGCGAGGTTAAGCTGATCCCCTCCTGAGGAAAAAGCAGTGACTGGCAAGAAATGTTGTAAGAGCTCTCTATGTGTGAAGGGCAGCATTTAAATGTGTCCAGGAGGCTGCAGCAGGAATAGCCGTTCTCCTTCCTTCCTGCCCCCAAGTGCTTTTCTTCAAAACCACACATTTGTGTTAGGTTTCATGGGTGAGGGACGTTAACCGTTTTGTTTTGACAAGATAGGAAATGTTTTACTCTTCTCCTTGCTAGGGCTGACTGTAGCTTCTAGTACTATACCAAATGACAACATAAAAATGAGTAAACCTAAGAGGATTTTAGGAAAAACTTGTGGGTTTGTTTTTTTTTCTGGTGGGTTTTTTTTTCCCTCCCCTTGGTTCCACCTGTGGTTTTACCGTAGCAGCTTTTAGCCGGCTTGTCTCAGTTTTCACTGGGCCTATGGGGAGGGTTCAGTTTTGTTGTAGCAATTAGTGGAGATGATATGGGCCGACTGTCCTGAATTAGCCCTGGAAAATCTTGTTTGTGTGTTTGGGATGAGTCAGGAAGGAAAATGCCAGGTTGAAATAACTGTGTCGATTCCGAGAGCAATGGAACAAAGGCAGGAAGGCCCTGTCCTGCCGCACCTGCAGCCTGGGCCTGGGAGAGGAAGAAGCACCTTAGCCGAGTTTGGGTTACCAGACCTGATTTAATGCTATGAAGGTATTTGTTTTGCTGAAAAGTTTTGGCTGAATTTTCAGGGGAGGACCGGTGGATTATTTTATTTTATTTTATTTTATTTAGCCTTTAAATAAAAAGTATCTGTGATTCAATGTGATGATGAGCTCTACCCTTCCATATGGCATAACTGGTGTGTTTAAAAAATAAAAAATTGGGAGCAAGGTTACTATAACATGGACAGGATTTGTCACAGGTTAGTGTCACCATATGAAAGTGACAAGTACTCAGAAGAACTTTGTGCGTGAAGTTTAAAGCCGTCGGTTAGCTGTAGATGATGCGCTGGTGTCTATCCTAGATGGCTTCAAGCTGTAAACATTGCATCCTGTGTAGTTTGTGATCGGGGAAAACAATTCTGTCTTGAAGTTGGCAAACATATTTCTGGTATGTCTCACAAAGCTAGGCTGAGCATGTAAAACACAAATAATCAAACGAAAACCACAAAAAACCCCCCACCAAAACTTCTAAGGGGCTTGGACACCATAGTAACAAGCACAGGATAAGATTTGCTCAATGCTCTGCATCAGTTTAGCTGTCACCAGCATCGATGTATGCTTTCAGAAAGGCATCTTTATTGTGTATTGACACTAAGGGATTGTACTTCATCTTCCAATAGAAATATTTTACTATTAGCTTTGAAGTTGGTTTGTGGTATTTTTTTAAATACAAAATGTTACAACTGGGGAGAAAAGGAAAGAGATACAAAAAAGAGTAAGGGCAAGTTACTTTGTTTAGTGTTTCACTTGATAGTATATATTGAGCTCCATGCTTATAGTTTGGATTTTTTTAAAAAAGTTTTATATAAAATGCTTTTCAGAGTTGAAGCATCAGTTAATGAAATGTTACCAGCTTTATTCATAAGCATTGTTTCTTACTGCTTCATGCTCTTTTGAAAGTTCATGCCTGGAATTCCTGTGTATTGTGTAAATCTGATATAGACAGAAAGATGCACGTGACTGCATTTTGATTATTTTCTTTGTGCACAACTGGAAAGCCTGTGTGAGCAGGCTCAGGGCTGTCTGCAAGTTAAAGACAAACTTTTCACAATTTTCTGCCTCTGCTGTACACTGGTCTCAATACACAATTTAAAATCTGTGTATACATTTTTCCATTTCCCTCACTGTGGTTTTTGTTTGATTGGGTTTTGGGAGGTTTTTTTGAGCTGAGTCCTGCGTACTACCCTGTTGCAGTGGAGTAGGTTGATCACCTTAAATACTTGGGGGTTTTATAATAAAATGTCGTCATACATTTTCACAATCTGGTATGCATTTGATTGCTGATAAGAAATCATTAAAAGGATCATGTGTGCATACACAGACACTCAGTCTTTTTAATTTCCCCCTCCAAAGCACTTCTGTACGTGTCTGAGAGGTAAGAAAAGGTTCAGTAGATAGTGCTTAATGTTTTGGTTGAGATCAGAGGTGCGTTAGTGATTGTAGTGTGATGTGACAGGTACGTGTGGCAGGACTTAAGCTGTGGGTTTGCGCAGGTGTGGAGTTACCTAGAAGGGGAGTGAATCCTCCTTGGCACTAACTGATGGATCAGGTACTATTATCTTGTGCAGGTCACGGTTGCACCAGGCTTCATACCTTGAAACCTGGACCTCTGGGTGTTCTTGATATATGATGCAGAACAAGCTGATTTGAACATCTCTGTTGGGTTCTACCTTGAGGTTTACCAAGGTCTTTCAAAAAAATTGGACTCTTGTAGTTTAGTTTGATTGTTACTTCAGCAAAAGAAAAAGACTTGCCTGAGTGGTTTGCTAGAAGCTTCTAGGTCCTAAAGGAATGGTTATGGGCAGCAAGCAGTTAAACACGAAAGCAGCCAGACATCCAGGACACTATTTCTCATCTTTCTCCCCTTTCCTTCCCCTGGGTTGTGAATCAAAGCTGTTGCAGATCAGAGCCAGTTAGAAGATGGTCTTCTGAACCCTTCAGAAAGCTTCTGTCTGGGCTGGCTATTTTGATTGCCTTGCAAAATCTGACAGCTGTTACAAGTGTTCATGTGTATGGCACATGCTTGAAAATGTTTGCAGTTATGAATATAAAAATTGGCTGCAAGAAACTTAAGTTCAGAACAGGAGATGATACTGAGAGAGGAAGCGCGATGATGTGCCTTTTCCAGCACTGCGTGTGCATGCTTTGCTTCCAGGGGCTGACTGTACCAAGGAATTTGCCTCACAGTAATTTAAACAGGGCAAAATTGAGGACTAATATGTTTGCTTAATTGAGTGAGGTGTATTTGTAGGCAGATCAATGTGTGGGAGTTACCCTGTTACACAGAGGGACTAGAGAGACCTTCAGTGTTGTTTGAGAAAGACTATGTGGTTTTGGGGCCAGAATAGTTCTGGGGACTTTTTAAGACTAAGCTGTAAGAGCAGTTAATATGTGTAATGGTGTAAGTTTAATTGCAGTGTACAGTCCCTGGGAATACCACCTCAGTGGCCAGCTGAGTGGTAAAGGACACTGAATAAACCAAGTAGTGGAGCACACGGTTTGTATCTGCTTGGTGGGGTTAGTTCTTCTGCACTTTCTCAAAGAGAACGTGTCTGGGCATCACCTCATCTTGCTTTTGGGTGAGCGAGGAAAAGGATGGCTTTGAGCCTCAGGGCAGCAATGGGTCAGGTTAACTCTCTTGTGATTTTTAGTGCCATTGACTTTCTGTGATAACTCTAATAGAACTCAGAAACAAACCTAGCCAGGAGTGATAAGTGTTAATTGAGCTCTCTTCAGTCACAATATAGAATTGAATGCTCGTATTGCTTTATTGAGATTTCTGAAAGGATGGTGGGTTTTGTTTTGTATGGAGTTTTTCTTGTTTGTTTTTTTTTTTAAGTACTTGGCTAATGTGGAAAATATTTAAATGGCTGCTCTGATACACTGTTTCAGCTCTAAACTTTTGTTACTGCTGCACCTTCTTGTTTAAAATTGCATCTTATTTTAAGAAACATCTAATTTTGTGTTGATTTCTAGACATTTTAATGCTGACATAAACTGAACATACAGGGTGTCATGTTTATGATGTACTAGTAAGGTAGTGTTTCCCACTAAACTATATGTATATTAAGATATATTATCAAGAGAAATATCAGAATCCGTAATTAAGATCCTGTGTGGGAAATGCAGGTTGTTAGCTGGAATTGGTTTTAGATGGCAGTGAACTTCAAGGAGAGTAGTGGTTTTTACAGCTCACTTGTTTCCAGCACCCTGAAAGATTTCTCAGAATTTAGAGATCGTTCTGAAATGGCATTTTTAGATAGCCACATAGTAGCTGATGCATAATGAATGAACGTATTGTAATGGACCAGAAAGATCTTAAAACTACGCAGCCTGTCTTTCTAGCCAGTGTGGATATTGCATGCTTCTGGGAGTTCAGCTTTAGCATTGTTTGGAAATAATCACTGAGATACCATTATTTGACCTCACTTGATATTTTTTTCCAACATCCTAACCTTGTTATGTTTCAATTTAGTTGTATGCTGATTTCTGGAAGTTGATGAGTTTGTAGTTTAAATTCCTGTGTACTTTCCAACAGTAGCAAGCTGTTTATGTGCAAAAGAGAGGCCTATTGCAAGGCTTAAGAAGAATAATTTGAATTTCATTCAGTGCTGCTCAAATTCAGAAATTTTATATATATATACATATATATGGTTCAGAAACTAAGAAACGTGACCTTTTTTATGCATGTTTCCTGTTATCCTTGGGCATAGCTGGGCAGAATGGTTGACTCTAAAGCTAATCTCTTGTAAGAGGGAGTAAAAAAGAAGCTATCCAGAGGGGCTTAATTTTTCTGTCACAAAAAGACCAAATGCAGAATCTTTATTACCATGAACCTTTTTTACTTTTTTCTTTTTTTTCCCCCCTCTTCAGATTTGCTTCTGATTTATATTGTCATTATGATTAAATAACTGCTCTCCCTGTGAAATCTGCATTGAAACGCTCCATCCTGTGAAGGCACCTTTCATTCTGCCTGCGGCACTGGGTTTGCTCGCCTCTCCCGCTGTTTATCTGCAGGATCCCTTTGGTACCTGCTGGCGTGGGCTGGTCCTGGGGCGCCGGTGGAACTGGCAGTTGATACCAGGGCTGCTGATGCCTCTGGTGGGCGTTGTATGTTGAGCAGTGAAGATCTAATTGTGTGTATATGTAGGCTCCGAGACTTTTCAAACTTGCTTGTGTAGCATCGTGCTGTAGCTCTGGATGGGGTTCTAGGTACGACTTTAATATTTATTATTACCACCCTATAAATACTGATCTTGCAGTGTGTTTTCTTAGGCAAGACTTTTATTTGGGCTCTGATTTATCGCATGTAGGACTAGTGTCCAATGTTGAAGGAATGTTTCGAAGCCTCTCTGCCTGGAGCTGTCCTTCTGATCCTCTCTTCCTAAGTCCATGGAAAGTATTTTAATTGTGTGCTTCTAAAGGATAAATACTATTGCTTGCATGTTATTTCATGGTTGAATAAATTTGTCTGATATACAGAATCTAAACATGCCTGGCTTGCTTGGTTCTGCAGTAATCTGGAAGATGGTTTAGCAGTGGGGGTAAAGTAGTATTTTGCAGAGAGACTTGGGTAATGAAAAGACAAACAGAAAATTATATTTAGGACCGTTCTCCTGGCTGTGGTGAATAATTAATAACCCTGGAGGTGATGTAAGCAGAGTTGTGCTACATTTGGGAAGAACGTTCTGGTTGTGGTATACTCCTTGTTTTTTCCGGTTCTGTTGCAGCTGTTTGCTGGTTTTCCCAATTCTACTGGTGCTTCTGTCCCAAAATAACTCCGCTTGGCTCGGTGGGACTATCTGTGAAGCCTGGTTGTTTACAGGAGGCAATTGACTTCAGTCCGTAATAAAAGCGCACTGAAGTTGGAAACACTGCTTTAAATTCCATTTTGTATAAAAATAATGAGTTTGCTCAGGAATGACAGGTGAGATCAGCACAGACTGGTGTTAAGTTGGGTTTTGGGAGAAACGGAGCCTTCTGACTCTGCTTTCGGCTTAAGGTCAAAGACCTAGAAACCTTTGGTCTGTAAAGAAACAGGCTCGGTTAGTGCTCTGTGCAAACATACAGAGATACCTGCTTTGTGATTGAAACAGTGAATCAGGGGGAAGTATTAAGGCGTCTTGAGTTTTGTTGGTGCTTTATGCTTAGCAGGTATGGAGTGAGCTGGGAGTAAGAGTGCCTTTCTGTTACAAAATCTGAAAAGTGGTCTGAGAAGACACTGTTTCTACCTACAGTATTTGCCTGCCTTAAAAATCTGTAACTTTAAAGATGAGAGTCTAAATTTTTACCTGTTAGACATTTGTACCCATCTGCCACTAATGTTAGAAAGTGTTTGAAATACTGAAACACTTCACAACCCGTTGAGATCTCCTGTTGTTTTGTTTTCGCCTTGGAAGGTTCCCAAGCCCCATCTGTATCTTGCCCCTTATACACTTGGAAGCTGAAGAGTACAGTAGCACTGCAGGTTTCGGCGACTAACAGTTACTGTAGGATGATGTGTTGACATGCATTAAAAATAACATCCTTTCAGTTCTTCAGAATTTTTGAGTTTTAAAACATATATTTATGAGATAGCATGGGGTTTTCTTTTTAAGAATAGATTAATTTTAAATAGAGATGTACATTGTTCATCACTTGAATGAGAACTTCTGTGACTTACAAAAAGATGGAAATGGGTTTGGGGAACAAAACTTACATGAAAAAATATTTTTCTCAGTGTTATTTGGGATGAACAATTGAGTGAAACCTTGTTTCCAAATATGCCAAAACACAAACATTTTTATACTGGGTATTTTTAAAAGACTAAATTTGTTTATGATTAGACAAGCTTATTTGCAACATAGTAGTATACTGTGTAGTGTGGCGTAGTTTCGTATTAAAAAGTCTGTAATGGTTTGTTGATTACTACCTGGGTGTCTCTGGTTTTACTTTTGGAGCTGGTAAAATGTTTCTGCAGACCTTTTTCATGAGACGTGCATCAAACTCTGCCCAAAGACCGCATGTTCTGCTTAAGCTACAATCCAAAGTTATTAGTTATACTTGTAAAAGTAAATAAACTCCTCCCCTTCTGTGCCTTTTTTAAGCTTTTGGTCTATTCTGCTGCAACTGCCTGAAATCCAAGGAGCTAAATTCCCAACTCCTTATCTGCCTTCCAGCACACCTCTGTGGATGGCTACACGGAACCACACGTCCAGCCCATCAAGTCCAGCAGCAGACAAAACATCCCCCGGTGCAGAAACTCCATCACCTCTACCAACGAGGAGCACCCTCACATTGGAAATTATCGCTTACTGAAAACAATAGGAAAAGGAAATTTTGCCAAAGTGAAGCTGGCAAGGCATGTGCTTACTGGAAGAGAGGTAAGCCTTTAAAGGGAAAAACCTGCCAACGGTGTTTTATATTCTCTTTATAATGTTATTTTTATAATAAGTATTTCTGCTGTTATTCTACCTTTCTCTTCTGAATAGAAAAAGCACATTTTTGTCATCATAAAGGAAGATGCAAAGAGGCTGTTTCAGGATATAAGAAAAGTTACCTGAGGTGCCTGAGTTCTGTCCCTTTAATCACTCACCCCTTTTTTTAAAATGTAACTTCTTGGTGAAGAGATGAAAAAGTTTGTTGCTCGTTAAGGGGTTGGGGCTGGGAGGGGGTCCCTTCATCCCGGAGCATTTCCAAAACGGAAGAGAAATCTATTGGTAGATAGATTTCATTGATATTGATAATCTATTGATAGATAGATAGATCCTTGCTATTGAAATCTATTGATAGATAGATCTTGTGTTTGAAGGGCCTTGTTCTGCAGTGGACAGGATAACCTTGTTCTGTCCAAACACTGACAGAAGTATAAAACTGATTCCTTGCTGGTACCATCTGGTGGCAAAGTTCTGAGCTCCTGCTGGTAGATCCTAATAGGT
Organism: Limosa lapponica baueri; assembly: GCA_002844005.1. Classification (NCBI taxonomy): domain Eukaryota; kingdom Metazoa; phylum Chordata; class Aves; order Charadriiformes; family Scolopacidae; genus Limosa; species Limosa lapponica. The sequence goes on from KZ506514.1 coordinate 125,725, forward strand.
GAGAAATTTTGCTTGATGAAATGCATAAAAGCAGACATACATGCATGTCTTATGGGCATATCTGTGCTTTTGCTCACAGAGGTGCGATATATTTTTTCAAACTCTTTTCTGAGTTTAATAATCCATGGTTGTTTGTTTTTTCCCAAGGTTGCTGTGAAAATAATAGATAAAACCCAGCTAAATCCTACTAGTCTGCAAAAGGTAAGAATATACCATAGTATCTAAAATTCTATAAACGGTTGAACTGTGACCTTTTATTTACTTGGCAAAAATATTCTATCTCTTAATATTGCTAAGCCAGCTTCTTTGTGTACGTGTGGCCTTGGGAGACAGTGGCATTCTGCTGCCTGTGCTGTAATGGGCCCGTGCAGCTTGGCTGGGGGCAGGTACTTCACGTGGTTCCCATCGAAGCATCACTGCTTTGCACTTCCTTCCTCCTCTGGCTTTACTCTGCTGACAACAGCGTTTGTAGCTAATTGAGTACACAAGTAGTTTGTCTACATAGTAAATCAAGACATAATGATGTACAGGATCGTATTATTCTTTAAGGTAGTAATTGGGTTTTCTGGACTTATGAGAGTGCCAAATCTTATGGCTTTAATTTTTTTTTACCTTTGTTTTTATATTCTTTCAACTTTTAATAAAATATTTGTTAAACTCAAGGGACTTCTGGCAATACTTTTTGTGTATAGAATTGACAAATTGTCTTAATGTAATCAGAACATTGTTGTTTGTTTGTGCATATAGATGGAAATTCAGAAGTCCTTCATAACCCTTGTGATAAGTGTTTTAACAAAACCCTGGGGTTTTTTGTTTGGTTTGGGGTTTTTTACTATTTAACTACTCGTATGTTTGGTTTTGGCTGAAGCACTGAAATTTTGTATTGTCCTACTGGAGGTTGCCCATTATAAAAATTTGGGATGTTTTTTGTTCACAAACACTAGGCCGCTGCTGTCTGTAGGTGTGAAATGAGAGACAGAGATTAGGGCTTATTGCTGGGTTTCTGTCTCTGGCTGCCGTTATGTTTATTTTATTGTGTAGCTTTGTTATAGGGAGTTATAAACAAGTTTGCTTTAATTTCTGTTTTCTTTGATTTCTTTTAATTCTTTGATTTATTTGCTTTAATTTCTCTTCTGTAGTGTTTTTGTTTGAGTGTGGGTTCTTCAGAATTATTTTTTTTTTTTTTTCAACCGCTCTGCTGTTTAGAGTCCATGCAAAAGCTTTGCTATCCTTAAGTCCTACATCTGCTATTAAGCAAATCTCCCTGCTAATATTTGAGCTGGTGAAGAGGGACCTGCAGAGGCAGGATGTGAGTGAGCACGTTGGGGAAATCCTGCGCTGCTTGCAAGCTTAGTTCCTACCCGGCTGGGTATTTACTCTTGGAGAGCCGGGAGAGTTTGTCTCGTTGCTGAGCAATGAGAGGGTGAAAAATGATAATGCTTTCCAGAAAACTAACCATGAAAACCTTACTTCTGGGATAATTGCTTTAATGAGAAGTAAGCTGTATTTCACACACAAATATTCAATAAGTCAATAAATCATTCCAAGTATAAATGAAACTCTCATAGCCTACAAAAGATGCTGTCCCACTGTACAAGTAGTACACAAAATACTTGTAATAGTGCATTGCTGCTGTTACTTGGTTTTTGAGTGGGAAGCTGATAACAGGAGAAACATTTTTAGGTGCAGTCAGAAGCAGCTTCTGGCAGAACTAAGGACAGAAGTTAAATTTAGTGATTTAACCACAATTCCATTCTTCTTCAATAAATTCTAGAAATATTTATCCCGTGCAACTTCTGCTTACTCTGAAAAGTGTGATAATCTGTTGGTATAAAGTTCTCCTTTGTAACATCTTGATTGTAATTTTCAGAAAAAAAAAATCTTTGTTTTGAAGCTCTAAACGTCTTCAGCTTCCTACAATTTTCTGAAAATTTTGAGTGAAACTGAATATTGATTCCCTAGAAGCTTTTAAGTAAGCTTGGTCACAGATTTTGCACAGTCACTCAAGCAACTGTAGTTTTTTTAAGCAAATAAGGGTGGGAGGGTGGTTCATCAGCGTGCTTCTGTTAGTATTTTGATAGGTCATTTTTGTATTGTAAATAAAGCAATTAAAATATTTTTGTTCTATGAAATCAGTCACCTTTTATTTTTCTTTCTGCACTGAAGTATTACATAAAGTTTGTGATTCTTTATGTACTATATAGGATCACTGTAATGTGAATTTGTATAATTTTGTCATCAGAGTTATGCTGTGCATAGGACTGTTAAGTAGTCCGTTTCTTCCTCAAGAGGGGAAGGGGAAGCAGCGATAGTATTGTTCTAACAGGACCAGATGCTTTTCTAACGAATCACATCTTGCTCTGTGAGAACCTGGATAGAAGACAGCGCTGGCTTCTTTGTCAACTTGCTGTCTTGATAGTAACATATTGTACTGACTTAGCTTTTCCCACTGCCATGGCTGTAATTTGTTCCCAAATGTAAGTATTTGGGTTTCATCATACCTAGAAATTATATCAAAACAGCTGTTCTGTTTTCTGCATGTCTGCTACATGGACAGTGTCATCTTGTGCTGGCTTCGCTGGGGATGTGGCTGTAGTAGTGTTCTGTCTGGGTTGGGAGGTCTCTGTTGAGATGAGCTTCTGCAAAGCTGCTCGACTTAGTTATGTAGCAGCATTATGGGAAGTACCAAAGTTACATCTGCCTGATTTGAGGGATGCCTATACCTGAGTTACTTCAGAAAAAGGTCTGAAAGTGTGAGTTTCCAGGTAAAGAACTGCTGGAAGCTTGTCAGAAGCTGGTAACAACTGCAAAGCATGAACTCTGAGGAATGTGGATCTCCCCATGAGGAAGACAGCCTCATGTGCTGTGATTTCAGGGCAGGCAGGCAGGCAGGAGAGGAGGCTTGCGGGGAGTACAGCCACTGAGGAGTTTTAATCTTTTCTCAGAGCCAGCCATTAAGCAAGCAGGTACCTACAGGTGGGTTCCAAGATTTCAACTATTCTTTCAGTTCTTACTCTGCTGATTTCTCTCTTTGCCTGGTTTTACACATTTGTAGGGAGCCTGGCATCATCCTGTCTGTAAAATAAAATAGCCAGTTTCCATTCAGTTTATGCTCGACGTGATTTGTGTGGACGAGCATCACCCGAGATACTTCCAGCTGCTTCAGCCTTGTCCAACTCTTGCTGGAAGTGTGCAAACATGTTTCATCCCACATTAAAAGGGCCTTTGAGTCAAAATTACCAAACAAACAAGCAGCCCACCTCAGAGCTACTAACCAGCAAGAAAATACCGAGATTCACCCCATGACTCTGAGTTCATTTAGAGTTTCTCTTGGAATAGCTGCTTTCTTTCCAAAGGTTGAGGCTAATTACTTCCTCTTGATGTACTCATGGTGACTGCCAGGACGGTACCTGCTTTTGCATGAGAACATGGGCTTCAGTTTTCTGAAAAATGTCCACTCAAGAGGATATATAATACAAGGTGTAATAAAAAAAATTTTATTGGCGTTTGTATGGAATAAACCTAAACCCATACTTTGGGTCTTGGTGATGTCTTCTGTTCAGAACCAGAGCAAGTAAGTGTTTCTTTCATATAACAAAGTATCTGCATCAGGCTAGAGGTCAGTAATGTTCTGTCTTGAGAAAAGCAGAGTTTTATGTCTCTCTTCTACTAGACTTTTTCCTTTATGGAAGGAAAAATTTCATATAATGTGGAACAAAATTTCATGTCACTGGAAAATCAATTTGAATCTTAAACCAATTAGTAAACTTCTAAATCCTGTGAGAATATTGAATAGAATAATGCACTTCTTTTTTATTTTTTTCAATTACTGTGTGCTTCACATTACATGTAAAATTGTGCTTCTTAATAATCTTTCTTCTAGATATGAAATTATTTTATTTATAGAAGTCTAACATTTTAATCCTGCCTATGAAGACATGCCTTCATTGCTGTAACTTTTATACCAGCATTAATACTGTTAAGTTATGAAATATCTTTAGAATCTTCTGGCAGGAATTGCAGTTTTCCACATACTGCTTAGAAGCTCTTCTGAAGCCGTGCCATCTATTGGGTTAGATTTATTCGCTTCTGACTAATTGGTATCGATTGAGCTGAGAAACATTTTCTTGTGCAACAATCAAATACTTAGAAAAACAAAACAAAAAAAATGCACAAAGAACAGCCTGGTATGGTGTTTTTTTCATGGGAACAACTGCTTGACGAGGAAACAATATTTGCTAAAGTTAATTCTAGTAATATCTAATAGGATTAGATATCCATGTGTTACATTTTGAACACAAGCAAACTGCATCGTACTGTTCATGTTTTCTCAGAGAAATGCTTTTATAGTCTTTGCTCCCATCTGAAATTGTTTTAATGGCAATTTTAAGGCAAGTGGATAGTAACTAGCTTGAAATACTTAAACAATGTAAATATAGCATTCCAATAATATTGTTTGATCACAAGCTGAATATCAAAAAGATGTTGCTCTGTAGTCTTAACTTGTAGAATAAATGCAGAATTTTAGAAATGTTATGATTAAGTTGCACAATTGGAGTGAAAAGTATCAGTGTTGTCTAAGCAAAAGAATTTTAATTCCTCTTAACTTGTAGCCTCAGCCATCATAAAATAGAAACCAAAGTGCTGCTCTCTGAGGAGGTCTCTGGGTCACATCATTGCACTCTTCTGCAGAGGCAGCGTCTGCAGAGATGGGTCTGATTTTGAAAGTGGAGGGAGAGGTGTCCTCAGGGACATGGGCCAGGGCTCTGGAAGGGGCGCTGGAGTGAGAAGGTGTTTCCACAATGTCTCAGTGTTACACCAAAGCCAGTGAAAATCTCATCCTTCATCTCTGCATCCTACTTCATCCCAGTGTGGGGCTGGGGAGCCCGCAGCCCCATGCATAGGTGTGAGGAAAGGGATGTGCTGTTCACATGAAGTGAAACAGCGCGTGCTTATTGGTATTGACAGCCTCACATATAGAGTAACACAACCGTGTAGTCATTTGGGATTCCCTTTTGCTCTTTGAGGCTCTACATTAGTCTTACTTCACCTCTTATTTAATCAATAAACCCATCAATGCTAGAAATTTAGGAGTGGAGACCTCTTGTTTCTGGTTTAAAAAAAAAAAAGTAAACCCACCATTGTCTTAAGTATATATACTTAAGGCTGTAAGTTGTCCAGTTGTTTTTAATCATGTGAATTGGGATCATAAAGCGGACTTCCATCAATCACAAACCTCCAGGCCTTGCTGGGAGGGGAGGGGACATTGCTGTTTGTGACCCACGGTGAAATCTGGTAGTTGTGAGAAAAGTGAATCGCCTGCCCGCAGGACTGGGGCCGTCAGCATTCCTGGTGTCTAATTCCGTTTTCACATCTGCGTGTCCGGCTGCTCTGTGGTACCACAGCTCGTGTTTGCACCCCCAGTTCTGTATGTGTTCAGGGCAATGAGCTGAGCTCGCCGATCGCCAACACCATTGGTCTGGTTTTGGCATGCAGTTGGTAGTGGGGTTTTTTATATAATGTGTAAGATGTAGATTATGCTTTGTAGAGTCCACTGATCTATAGTTATCTGTATTTTATGCTAATGCTGTTTTCTGGGGCTTACACTGCTCCTTTTTGCCATCTAAAATTCCATATCTTGTGTCATTTTTCCCTAATAAGCACAGTCTTAAGAAATTTGTCTTGCTTCCTTGACAGTTATTTCGAGAAGTACGAATAATGAAGATACTGAATCATCCCAATATTGGTAGGAGTCCTGCATTTCTGCAACTTTTTGTTTTTATTACACTGTTTATGTTTTTCTCTCTTTGGCTTTATTTGAATGTACTTTACTGCTATGCTTCTGTTCGTTAAACTGTTTTGAGCTAACAGGACAGTGAGCGTTCAGTAAATGCTTCATTGTCTCACGTCCTGTATTGACTCTGCTCGAAACAGGAGTTTTGCTCTGAGGAGGTAAACTGCAGAGTCGTGGAAAGCCTTAACACAAAGTGGGAGATGCTGAGCACGACGGGCTTTGAGGGCTCCAGATCCCCTCTTCCATGGAAATTATTCTTGAGGCCAAAAAACATGAGTTTCTTGGGTGAAAGTAGCAAAACTCCATTAGTTCAGTCTAGGAAAGACTCCCTCTGACTGCAATTTCCAGAAAATCAGAATTGCAAAGTATGTACTTTTCCCTTTCTGCTTCAGTTCTGTCACCTGCCCCGCAGCTTCAGGGCCCTGCCTTACGATGACAGCTCTGGCTGAGGAGGGCCAGGGTGGGCCTGTTCCAGAGACAGTTAGTGGCCCTGGCTCGGCCAGGGGGCTGGTGGCACAGAGGTATTGCTGAGGAGTAAAGGTGTCACCTGCCAGGCCTCCCGCCCCCTCCCCTGAAGGCATGTGGCTTCTCCAGCAGTCTTACCTTCTGCTGGCTTTGGTTTTCTCAGGATGGTGGTGGGTGTGTGTTTTTTTTTAAATAAGTGGTTACTATTAGGAGCTGAGGAACATGTTTCAGGCTTAACGTTTCTGCTATTCACTGGGTTTTTAGTTGGTCAGAGTCTCAGGTTTCTAACTGGGAGCGGTTTACTATAGAGGAACAGGGAAGGTTTGTGTGACCTTAAAGACATCTGTGCCAAATTAAACACTAATTTCAGCATGAGCTCGTTTGTACAGTGTGCATAAACTGCTGAGAACATTGTGAATATGCTTTATTATCAACTGTGATTTAGAAATTAATTTTGCTTTTTTCCCCTTGAAAGAATGCTAACCTAAAGGATATAAAGTTTTCATATGGTTTAGTGTTATCACTGGCCATAAATTATACTCACTTGTTAAGTATGATTTTTTTGTCCTGTGCTTTTGCTCCTTGCTGCAATCTCTCTCATTCATTTTTCTTGCAGTAAAATTATTTGAAGTTATTGAAACTGAAAAGACGTTGTATTTGGTAATGGAATATGCCAGTGGGGGTAAGTGGATTCTTAATTCTGCTTTAAGGATAAACTGAGATATAGAAACCCGTGCTGGTTGCATGCTTAGGAGTGATTTAAGACTTTTATGGTTAATGGGTTACTCCAGTCTGGCCTTCCCAGCTGTCCTAGCAGATCTCCCAGGGCTGGCTTTCTTGTGTCACGTTCCATAAAGTAACCTGTTGGATTTGTGCTTAAGGATACTTAGCATTCTGAGGCTTCTGCTGGAACTTCAGGCGATAATCTGGTGCTGAGTCAAGTTTTTGCTAGAATCAGTATCAGTTATCTGCTATATTTAGGCAAGCACCGGTGCCTGATTTTATCTTGAAAACGTGTGCCAAAGCCTTGGGAGTGGCAGATCCAGGGGACAGGAATAAGGAGCATGGGAACAGGGACCAACAGGGCCACAGGAAGTTAGGAAGAGGGTGGGTGTCTGCTGGAGAAGCTGCTGAGCATCTGGACGGGAGAGGTTTGAATGCGGGCAGGGAACCCAGCACAGGGCTGGTGGCCAGCTGGGAAAGGCTGCTCCTCAGACGGCGCAAGGGTGAGGACCTAGAAAGCATTTGAGCAGCTTTATCGGAAAGGGAACAAGAAGGAAAAACCAGCAGTAATGTAGATACTGTTAAGTGAAGCCACTAGAGATGTGGAATGAATCTGGTACAAAACAAGTGCCTGTTTCCCAGTGTGTCTTATGTGCAATATGAATGTTTTTCATTATTAAAGTAATTTTTTTGTTGTTTTAGTTTTTAAGTAGATTTATTTTAAAAATTGAAGAAGCCTTAGTATGAAGGGTTCCATTTTTATATTTGTTGACTATTACATGTCTGAAAAGTTAAATCCAGTGCAAACAGTAAAAAGGCTGCTTGTATTTCCTTTCCTTTCAAGAAGCTGGGGGTGGAAGGGAGGTGGGTGTTGTTCTCGAGCATGATTTGACTGTGCAGGACAGTCAAAAATCAAACCTGGGCAACAGGACTCATGTTCTGTCCTTGTCGTGGTCAGGAGAAGTGTTTGACTACCTGGTTGCACATGGAAGAATGAAAGAGAAAGAGGCTCGTGCAAAATTCAGGCAGGTACGAAATTAACGCTTACTCTCACTTTTGTTTCTATTGATGCTGTTTTCAGATAGATGTGAGTGCAATCCTTTTACTTTAAAAAAAAATATTCGTTGTTGTGATAATGTTTATTAAAGCTGGAGTGGAAAAAAATCCCTAAAGAGAAAAATATCTGCTTCCTACATACTGTCTAAAAATAGTAACACTGTTTTACATTCTTCTTTAGTGGATGTTCCTATGAGCCGCATTCTTTATTGTGACTCACTTGAGGTTTCAATCCTTTTCTGAATATTTTAGAATTTAACAGATGTTCTATCTAGAGATGTTGATATGACGTGTATTGCTGTGTCATGTCACACTGTTTTGTTTGAAGGGTATGCCGTAACAGGCTTTTATATTCTTACTATAGACTTTCATGTCTTAATCTTTTTCTTACCCTGTTTTCAGTGATTATTTTGTGAAAAGTTTTAATTAGATAAATAAACAAAATTTGGTATTTTTCAGAATTAAGGTATATAATTAACAAGTAAAGAAACTGCTTTTAACTTGCTGTTTCGGACTTGTTTTTTGCTATGTGTATGTGAAACGTGTTTAAAAATATTGAATGAACTGTTCTGTCAGGGATGAATTGCAGAGATATGCAGCAAATATTTCAGAAGATAAAATCTGAAATAGTACATCCGCCTATTGGGGTGGAGGATGGAATAATTTCCTGTTATAGGTACTGCTATTGGGTGATCTCCATTTAAAACAGGTGTTCTCCTATTACCTTGAGGAGTATGTATTAAACTTTTTTAAATAAGAAAATGAGCTGCTTTTAGGGACTTTTTTGTTTTCACATCTGAGCTTTAATGAAACTTACATGAATATTTTCTAGAATGAAAGCTTTATTTATTAATTTCTTGTGTTCTACTGAATCATATCAGGAGCCAAAATTACTAAATTATACATGAAAACTTAGACTGAGATGGAAATAAAATATTTTACTGATCATCTTGATGTTTCAGATTGTGTCTGCTGTGCAGTACTGTCATCAGAAGTGCATAGTTCATCGTGATCTTAAGGTAGGTTGTTACTTATTTTTCATTTTGTTCATTGACAGTATAGACTTAATTCCATTCTATATACTTTCGTTGCCATTGTCCCTGAATGCCTCAGATACATGAATGAGGGAACTACCACATGTATTTTATTCTCAATTTTCTGAAACACAAAGGTCATGTAGCGTGGCTGTTGCAACAGGGGATAGACAAGAATAGAACATGTGCTACTTTCATTCCAGTTACAGCTTTAGGAAAAAGACGTGCTCTCCAAAGAATTGTATCTGCTGGCATACAGGTATCTACACACTGGACTTGCAGAAGTTCAATGATTCCAGTCAGCACTACTTAATTAAAATATTTTCAGTTAAAATATATTGTAAGATACATAAAATGGTCTTTTCTTAGTGATACATAAGAAATATGTTAGGTTTTGAATCCATTTGTACTTCTGGTTTGTAATCTAGTGTTTATTTCAGGCAGAAAAATAAATCAAAGGTAAACAGAAATTAGTTGAATTTCCTTTTTTTGATGCTTTCTAGTAATCTATGTGTATAAACATACCAAAGTATGTTACGTAGTTCAGCAACTGCAGGTACAACCCAAGCCTTCAGCCTGAAGTTGTCTTCCTGCCAAGTTTAGGTATCACGGGACTTGGACACAACATCTTCACCTGCTTAAAGACTGGCTTGTGCTTTTGCTTTGGTGTCTTTGTATGTTTACAAAGAAAACACTGGCGTAGGTTCTTTTTTACTAATGTATCTAAATACTTGTGAAAAGCTGAGGTTGAATAATTCCTACGGGTTCTTTTTACCAGTATCTTTTTTCTTAACTATCTTACAACACACCGCGGGGTGCTCTCAACCTCTTTATCACAAATCCGTTCCCTGATACCTGTCGATCTGCCAGCTCCTGCATGTGCGTATGGTGCTGGATAGCCCATCCTTTTCTGCTGGGTCCTCCTGCCCCAGAAACCGTCATCATCTGGTGGTGGGTGTGCCTGGCCAGCACCCTGAAGTCAGAATGCAAGGAAGGAAAGGGCTGAATCTCATTGAAATCTTGATCTTAAAAAAAATCCTGCCTGTCTTGCGTGGTGGTTTGGAGCCCATGAGTGTTTTGTCAAGCTCCCTGGAGGGCAGTGTTACCGAGTCTTATGGCATTAACCCTGCAGTTATTCAGTGTCCTGCTCCTCGCTCTTTCTCCCATCACAGCTTCCCCGGTTTGTTCCTTCGCTCCATAGCTCGGTACAGCTCACTGCGCTGCTCACAGGACTGTTTGGACAGGTCCCTTCCACCGTCTGTCACAAGTTCTCTGCTGCTGGTCTCCTTCCTGTTTGCAGCACAGGCAGGCTCCAGAATAATCTGCTTGTTTGCTTTTCTCTCTGTTTGCTCTTGGATGGAGTTATACTAAACTCACCTGAAGAGTTCCGTGTTGGGTGTGATTGAGCACCAGTCAGCCTGGCCAGTGAAAAATACAGTCCCCAAAGGAAAAAAGGGCTAAAGGTGTGGCTTTGAGGAGGTGCTCTCGCTTCATCTCTTCTTTCCAAACGTTATGTGCCACCTCTGTCTCATTCTTCTTATGGAGCTGCAGAGAAGGAAGAAGCAACTTTGAAGTTGTGTCTGCATTCGCATCTGCTCCTGTTGACCATCCCCATGGTACGCGCATGCTGACAAGGGACGTTTGTTAGCACTGCCAGGCAGGGGGCTAGCACTGCCATGAAGATTTGTTTATAATCCTTTTTGGCTTTAAAATGGAAAGGGTAAACTCCATCAAATGTGGGTTACTTCAGACCAAACCAGGAGGACGTGTAAGAAAATGTGCAAGTTTTTCCAGGCTGTTCTGGCAGAAGAGGGAGTGCAGGGCCCACGGGTGCTTAAACTTTTTTAATTTTCTATGATTATAAACAGCTTGCGTAGAAAGGGCTATAGGCAGTTCCAACTCTGCTCATCCTGTGATGCACAAAGCATAACTTACCTTTTCAGTGACTGTTAAAACTTTTTGCTCTGAACATGTAACCAGCAAGAGCATTGTCTTTCTATTTGGCATGTTAAAAAGGGTTTTTTGGTGTCTTTGTTTGAAGTAAGAAACCTAGAAGCGTGGGGTACTTGGGTAGCAGAGCGCTGCTGCACGGGGAGGACTATTGTAATCGCAGAGCAGCTGTGCTGACAGTGATGTTTTCACCACAAGGAAAATGAAGCCTTTGTGCAGTGATGTAGAAGGCTGTCAAATCCGGAAAATATCTCTGTGGGTCCGTCTGCAGGCGCATCAGCTGGAACCAGCTGAGATTACAGGTCATGAATTGGGAAAATAAAGGATTTTCCCAGATAGTTAGTTTGTAAAAATGGGTTGTGTTTCACTCCTGTAAAGGCTAAATTCTGTTGTGCTTCTGTTGCACGTCTATTGGCGTGATATACTGATAGTTAATTGTCTCCTGTTCATTGAGTGCAAGTGAAATTATTAAAAATAAAACAAAACCAGCAAACAAACAAACCCAAAAAGATCATGTTTATCCTTTTAATCAAAGCAACTAACAAATTGTTTGCTGTTTCTCTGGTGCTGAACTAAGACTTCCTTTTATTTTCTGGGTGCAGTTCGGAGTGCAGCATCCCATGAGAGATGTGTGTGTTTGCTGTAGAACTGGTGTTTGGTAATGAGGTGAATCCTCTGCTCTGGCTGAGGCCTGTCCTCCCGGTAAAGGAGGGTTTCTGTGCTGCTGGTGCTGCTCCTGTGTCACTCATGCAGATTGGGAGATGGGACCCGGTTCTGCTGCACTCCCTGCACAGCATCCTTGCGTTTTGAGGCATGCACCTTATTTATTTCCAGTAATGTGTTAGTATTTCTCCAACCTCGCTCTTTAAATCTTCTGACTGACCAGTGATACTAAGTATAAGATCCTGTTTAGTGACCCTGCAGGTTTCTGCACTTGCACCTATGTATATATGACACGTTGCATTCACATGGGGATTGCTGCACAGGCATTACTATTCTTAAGTGTGTAATACATGCATTTCTTCATACACAGTGTAATATTTGAGTGTTAAGCACCTCAGTGGTGTTATTGCTAAAGCAAACATTAATAATAAATGGGAGAGAAATTTTTGGTACAGAGTGTTAAGATACAGCACTTAGCTTCACGTGTTCCATGCTGTGAGCAGAAGAGATCCTCTTTCAAAGTCTTGAATCCCCTCTGACATTGACTCCAGCAAAGCGGTGGATGGTGTCTGGGATTAGATTTGTGCTCCTCAGCATCAGAAGTTGGCACGAGCCTGTCAAAAGCTGAAACTGCTGTTCTGAGGTGTCTGATGCTTCAGTCTGAAGCCGAACTAAGTTATTTCTTCCAGAAAAGAAAATCTCCATAGCTGATTCACTAGCTGACTTCCCAGTCCATTTAGCTGCTTTGAACAGTTATATTTTCCTGAATAAGCATAGTGGATTCTCAATCTTCGTAATGTATTCAGGGAGATTAGTTTCTTCTGTTCTGCCAGAAAGATACAGATGGTGAACCACTTTAGAACAAGAAACATTTTTGCACCTACTGATAAATAATACACTGTAATATATTGATCTTATTGTGATGCATAAATTGTTCTTTTCCTCTTTTATTTTTCTCTTAGGCAGAAAACCTTCTACTTGATGCAGACATGAACATTAAAATAGCGGACTTTGGTTTTAGTAATGAATTTACAGTTGGTAATAAACTGGACACGTTTTGTGGAAGCCCGCCTTATGCTGCTCCTGAACTTTTCCAAGGGAAGAAATACGACGGCCCTGAGGTGGATGTGTGGAGCCTGGGGGTGATTCTGTACACACTGGTTAGCGGGTCGTTGCCGTTTGATGGTCAGAATCTAAAGGTACAGTCACAGTATGAAAGCTTGGCTTTTACTCTCTTTAAATTCTCTATGCCATTAGTGGGCTCACCTTTTAAAACTTTGTTTTAAAGGAACTGCGGGAGAGAGTGCTGAGGGGGAAGTACCGCATTCCGTTCTATATGTCCACAGACTGTGAAAATCTACTGAAGAAGCTACTAGTACTGAACCCAATAAAACGAGGCAGCTTGGAAGTAAGTCATTTCATCTTGGAAAAAAAGAGTTTTCAGATTAAGAAAGAATAAAATACAATAATTGCTTAAGACTTCTATATTTTTCACAGTAGGTACTTTCTTTCTGTTTTAAGGGCCCAAAAGTCTTGTCAAAAAAAAAATTATAATGGAGGAAGTGTCCTAGAAACAGAGCAGCTTGAAAACAGAAAGTGTTAATGAATGAAAGTCTAACCTTAGTTGCAGCTGAGTAAAGACTATAATCTGAGAGCATTTCAAAGTGCAAACTGCTCCTGCTTGTTCCAGTCAGATGATGGAGCTGGTTCAGAATGCGTGGAAAGCAGGAAAAGATTGGAAATACCTTCTGCTTGGAGTTTTTCATGAAAACAAGACCAGCAGCAGGCAGTTCCATAAGTGTTTTTGACTTAACTTACCATTTCCAGCATGACTTCTTAAAAAGGAAAGATAGAAGAATAATAAATGTGATCAAAAAAACTATGTGGTTTTTTGTTTGTTTTAGTGCCATAATACAGACAAACACTAAGAACTCTTTCAATGATAGGCTAATAATTGCTAGTTATTTCTTTTCAGTCCCTTCTTTTTCCCCTTCTGGTAGCTTTGTTTCTGAATAGCTGCAAAATGAACATATATAATAATAACTGCTGTGTCCCTCAGCTAAAATCTGATTTTAGGGCTTCTGCTGAGTTATGGTTGAGGTTTTTTTGTTAGTAAATGAAGTTTTCTCTTCAGGGGATGCAGAGAATATCCGTGTATAACTTGTAAGGTGTCTAAAAGGTTTGGTGTTTCTAAGGGGCTGTTTTGTTCAGGATTGCTGTGTTGGCCTGGACTTGCTGGGTAACTCTGGAGCTGATATTTAACAAATATTTTGTGTGAAGTTCACTCTAAATGCTGCTCTGTTCCATTTTGTGAATTCTTTAACAAAGAGAGACTTTTTAAAATAGCATCTACTTACCATAGAGATGGAAGTAGAGCAGAAAATAGAATGGTTTTAAAATAGTATTTGCATGAGTTAATCACCAGTGACTTTTGTTTCATCTTTCTGTGCACACTTGCGCAGCACTGGATGGTGTTCCAGAGAATAAATCCCATTTCAGCAGCTTTTTATTTGTAGTGGTGTGACTTACGCTCCCTGGCATGGATGCTACCTCTGCAGGGAAGCATGTACTTCCTGAGCCCTGTCTGCACGCAGCTTATTTCAAGCTGATGCTGGTTTGTGACTTGTTATGCATAGTTTTAGCTTGAATAAAATCTGCGCTGAAGGGCATAGTGAATGGTGGCTTCTACTTCACTAATATTCATTAATTATGTTGTGTTTATTACTGCCTAGGGGACATAATGATAAGAGCGTCATCACTCGAAGATGGTGAAAGATAGCTTTTTCCTGTGTCGTGTTTTAAGTTTTAGGAAGACAGATTTTCCTTTTATTGAACTTTCCTCTGGATTTTCAGCAGTTTCTCCTCAGATCTAATATCACTTTCCTTCTAGATACTGTAATGTTACCCAGCTCTCCCTGTCCCTGCAGAGAGGTGTTGGATTAGCAGCCTTGCTGGCGTAGTTGTCAGATTGTACAGAAGAGAGCGAGAAAACGTGATGTGTGACGGAGGGTCTTGAGCCAGCAGCAAGATACTGGTGCTGACAGGCGTTGGTCAGTGTGCTGATCGAGGGGGAGACACCATAAACTTTTTTAAAACGAATGTTCTTGAAATCACACATCTGTTGAATTAGAAAGCTATGGTACATGGTTTGGAATGAAATAGCTGTTTCTTCTGTATGAGCATATCTAAAATGACATATTTAGAATGTAAGTATATATTTATTAGAAGTTTCTGAAAGTGGAAGGACAATATTGTCTTGGGTGGGCAGGATTTTTGTTTGTGCTTTGTCTGGTAATATTATTTGTTTAGTCCCAGCCATGCATTTCCCACACATGCTCTTCTTCGAGCATCCGATGGGATGTTTGTCTGACATTAGCACCGAAGCTGAGACTGACCCAGGATCAGCACCGTGTCGGTTCGACTTTGCTCTTCTCCTCTGGCAAGGATGAGGCAAATCTTTATTAAAGTGGTTCATCTGGACACTTCATGGTTGCAGCACAGAGAAAACATTTTAGAAGTGAGAGAATGTTGTTGTAAAGCACTAAATCTTCTCAGGAAGAGATGGGAAAAATGCATAGTCAGAAAAAAATTGTGGATCTCCTAACTACCAGGATTCCAACAAATTCCTCCTCACCGCCGCCAGTCTTCAATTCTTTGCAAGGCAATGCTGCATTAAATTCCCACAGAGCAGATTTGTGCTTACAGAGAGTAATAAAGTAAATAATTTTGAGGCAGACAGGTCTTGAGCCAGGCCAGATCTTTATTAGACAGTTTTCCTGAAAATTGAGGGAGACCTCATCGATAATATCTAGTTGGTTGAAATTCAGTTTGGGTTGATCTTTAAGAAATACAGTCTGTGTCAATGTTTAAATACCCTGACCAAGGCTGCTGCCCTTCGGTCAGCTGCCTGGAACCCCAGCTGGACTTACCCAGGGTAACACAGATCATTTGTGTCACTTCAAAATGCTTGATGGTAAGAGCCTGTTTTAGGAGTTGTACAATAACTCAGTGTGCCTATAAAATCATGTATTTAAAAGAGAGAAGCTGGCAAAAGTTTAGTTATTTAGCAGATGGAAACCTAGAGGGGATCACATTGAACTCTAGATCCACCTACTGAAGAGACATGAAAAACCGTCAGTGGGAATTGTTGGGTCCTTCAAGAAGGATCAAGAAAGGGAGGTAGGATTTGAGCAGTGTGATTCCTGTCACCCCAACACCTCATTGTGCTTAAACTTTAGATTTAATGAACAGTATCTTTAAGAAATGGTAATTGCAGACCCTGCATAGTACCCTTTGGGGAGACTATAACGTTACTGTGAGGCTACAAATACATAACCAAAGCCTGTTCTCAAATAGACTCACGCTCTGTCTGCCAAAAATGCAATATGGCAATACGTGTTCACAGTCTCTTTCCCTTCATCCCCCTCAAAAAAACCCAAAAAATCAATTTTATGGCACAACTTTGAACAAATCTTTAAGTCTTACTGTCAGCAAAACGTTAACTGGCCCAAGTACAAAGTTCTGTCTTGTTCTTGTAAGGATACAGCTATTTGGGTCTGTAATTTGGCAGCAGCACTACATACAAAGAACTTGGTTTTATCAATGGAAAATTGAGTCTTTTGCTCTTTGTGAGAAATAACTCAATTTGGTATTTGCAAGGCATATTTGGAGCTTGTGGGAAACTTGACTTGCTGGCAGTTGTTTCACTCTTCCATCAACCTAGTGAGTGATATTGGTGTCTCTCCCTGTGTGCCTGTTGCTGTAGCAGGGAAAATGGTTTTAGCTGTTGTAAAAAACATGAATATATCCTTAAGGAGAAATTGTGGTGGTGGTTGGGGATTCCAGCTGATTGGTTCTGCAGGAATATAAAAGATCCAGGCCACAGCAGAAGGAAATTTTCCAAAGAATGCAGGAGAGATATTTAAAGTAAATGCCTGCATGGCAGAGGGAGAGTTAAGAGGCGTTTCTCCCTCCAGCCAAACTGAGAACATATTTAGGTCAAGTGCAGTGAGAAGATCCACAGGAAAAAATGACCAGTTGGCATCGGGATCTTGAAACAGATGACTGCAGGAAGCATCGGCACACTCCTGAAATGTTCCTTAGTTTCCAAACGCTTCCTCTGTTGTTATTTGAAGGAGTTATTTATTGTGGTAGAGTTGGTGTTGTAATAACATCTGGGGATCCTAACCAAGACCAGGGCACGAGTGTCAAGCAGTCGGCAAGAGGAGATTAAGAGATGGTGGCGTGAAGGGTACAAAGTTAAAGGGTTTTGTGTGTTGGAGCTGCAGGGTGGGTTTTCTTCTCCTCCGTAGTTTTTCTGATATTTTGGGTGTGGGTGTTGTATTGTAAAAGGTAAATAGTAAGGGGGAATGAACCAATGGAAACAAAAGGATGTGACAGATAAAAGAAGAAACTAAGATGTGAGGGGAAAAGATATAAGGGGAAAAAGCAGTATTCAGACTATTATGAATTTTAAGTTGATTTTCCCCAGATCAGGTAGCACAGATTTAATCCGGTATGGTAAATGGCATATTGACCTAAAGCTCATTTCTTTTCTTAGCAAATTATGAAGGATCGGTGGATGAATGTTGGCCACGAAGAAGAAGAACTTAAGCCATATACTGAGCCTGAACCAGACTTTAATGACACCAAGAGAATAGGTAAGATTTTTACAAGGATTTTGCATCTGATGTGTGTAGGGAATTTTATGTTGTAAGTCAAACTAAACTCTCTTAGCAAATTTGAGATACAATCTCATTGTACAAGTAAAATGTTTTTATTTAAATGAGAGATTTCATTACAATGCCCTACTTATAACCACTGTTGTGACTTCACTGAGCTGACATGAATCTCCAGGCCTAGCAAAAGACAAATAAGACTACAGAGTCCAACAGGCAGAGGGAAACAGATTTTGTTATGAGGGCAACAATTTTTATCCACTGTGGTCAGAGAAAGATACTGTGTTGGTCCTGTAGCTATTCGTAGTTCCTATTTGCCAGTGGCTTATTTGTTTGTTGAATAACATTTAATGTTGAATAACTGTGTTGAGTAACATAGTTGAGAGTTTCCAAGAAGAAAGTAACAATGAAAGAATGGAGTTGTAGCCTTTTTGATTTTCCACAGCAAAGATGATGCTAGTTGAGTTAAATCCTTGTTAACTGTTAAAT
The DNA here is from genome assembly GCA_002844005.1 of Limosa lapponica baueri. Taxonomy (NCBI): domain Eukaryota; kingdom Metazoa; phylum Chordata; class Aves; order Charadriiformes; family Scolopacidae; genus Limosa; species Limosa lapponica. Next base: position 143,577 of record KZ506514.1, read on the forward strand.
TATAAGGGTGTTTTTCTATTTTCTTTGTTCTTAAGTTGTCAGTAAACCCAAGGACTTTCTCTGCTAATGTATCTAGCTCTTTTTAATTGTAGACATTATGGTCACAATGGGCTTTTCAAGAGAAGAAATCCATGAATCTTTAGTAAACCAAAAGTATGATGAAGTCATGGCAACTTACCTGCTTCTCGGTAGAAAACCACCTGAGGTAAGTGCTACCTAATTTACATCTTCTATTTTGGCCTTTATATTGGGCTGGGTTGAATATTCTGGTGGTTGATGTTTTTGTGAACTATTTTGTAACATCTCTCTTAAAAAAAATGTGACTGATAACTTACTAATGCCTTTCCCTTTTCTTATCTTCTTGGATATCCTGTTAGTTCCCATATGAAGAAATAGATTGAATATAGTATCTTCACGTTTGCTTGTAAATATGTTGAATTGCTTTTAAAAAGGTAGCTGTTAATCTGCAGTGGCATGTCTTCTAAATACTAAGTCTTCTTTGTTGTGTGTGTTTACAATTAAAATCTGAGATAGTTAATTTGACTAGAGCAATTCTTCTTCTGACTACTAAGATGTGACATCCTTTATTTCTCAGAAACATACTCATACTTTCTCAGTCATATACTACATTGTAGTATATTCTATTGATTTATAAATAATTGCATTGTAATCACGAATAAATTTGTGATAGAAAAATCTTTTGACTGTTTTGGGACTAGAGGGATCTGTAGATCTTTTGGGACCACAGGGATTTTGAAGAAATCAAGCTGAGACCAGGGCTTTCATTTTGGAGGAGTTTTTTTTCCTGCTGCTTCCTTGGCCATCCTTCATTTCCAAGATGCCATAGATCTGATACATGCATCCCTGATTGCATTTTCCCACAGCGTCTCTGAGCCAGAATTCCCTTGTGATGGCAGAGCGTGGAGGGAATCTCTCTAAAACTATTTTGATTCAAACTGCTTAGAAGAGGATATTTATCTTTCCCACTGCTCTTACTTACAGCTTATGCTTCTTAGATACCAACAAACTGGTGGCTGAGTCACATACCTTATGAAAGATATGTTGAAGGCCATAAAGAATCCCTGAATCAGTAGTACTTGCTGTTGTAGCCCTGCTGACTCAATCCAGTGCATTTTGAAACAGTTCTGAAGCTATAAATGCTCTTTAGGCTGTAAAACAAACAAACAAACAAACAAAGGCAGAGAGAGCCATTCTTTGGCTTGGGTTTTAAAATAGCACAGGTTTTGGTACTGTCAGATTCTTATAATTTTATTTTGAGCATTCATTAACTAATTAGCTTTAGCTGTGTGTTTTTACAGCACATTAAACACAGATGATGTGATAATTCATCTAGAAGAAAATTAAACTCTGGATACGATTTTAAATTTTTTTTAAAAAGCCTTTGATTGGAACTCTTGGCTTTATTATGCCATGAAAGTACCAGTAACGTTGAGTTTTGTTTATGCTTTGAAAACCCGTTTTTCCTGCAGTTTGAAGGAGGCGAGTCCTTGTCTGGCAGCAACTTGGGCCAGAGGTCCCGTCCGAGCAGCGACCTCAACAACAGCTCCGTGCAGTCCCCTGCCCACCTGAAGGTCCAGCGGAGCGTCTCCACCAACCAGAAGCAGCGGCGGTTCAGCGATCATGGTGGGGGTGACATTCCAACAAGTAAAGTAGCACACACGATTTCAGTCTGGATGTGCAGTGGTTTGTGACCCGGGCAGGTCCACACCACTCTCTGCATTTGTTGTGTATCTCATCCTGCTCCGCTGTGGTGCTGCTGTTTGTAAACGCTTTTGTGGCAAATCTGGGTCTCTGTAGTTCACACACTTAATTTTTTGGACTTGTTACTTGGTTGACTCACTAAATAAGAGCCTGAGGATGTTTCCTGTTCAGGAATTAATGGCAGAATATTGGTCTGGATAAACTCAAAGACAGCAAACCATGACACTTAGCAGTACCTTTGGAGTTGGGGCCAAATTGTTTCCAAGAGACTACAATTTTATCAAGTACTCAGGAGACATTTTCAGGGGAAAGTGGTTACGTCGAAAAGGAGTGCATATCTAAAACATTAAATGCAAGGTGGTTTGGTTTTTTTCCTCAAAGAGAACTATCACATTACTAGAAATGGTTCTAAAATTACCCTTTTCTCTGCCTAATTTGCATGGTTATTTCTAATCTTTTCCCCCCCTTTTTTTTTACTGTTCTCCATCTGTGTTAATAGGGTGCTGTTTTTTCCAAAAAAGTAACCAATATTGTAAATTTCATTAGCTGATGTGATTTTATTTCAAGGGACTGTAAAATTCCATTGATGGAGGATTTGCCCCAAAGCATTTTAAAGAATGATGAGGGGGAAAGAATTGTAGTTCTTCCAAGTATAAACATGCTTTAAAACAAAGTAGTTCTAGGGCTTTCAGGGGAAAAGGATCTTTTGTAGCATTTAGAGGAAAAGACATGTGGCAAAAAGTACTAAAACCAGATAATTTGAAAAGTATCCTCTAATTCCTTTTTTCATAATGTTGCACAAATTGCATGGGTTTAAAATGAGAATTAGAATTGTAGGTTTTGCATATTGATGTGGAATGGGATCTAATTCTGAACTGCAAATGGGGAATGAAGAGGGAGAGGGTAATAAGAACAGAGGCTGTGGAAGCTCAATTTAACAGGTTGGTGTTTGTGCCGGGTTTGCAGTCATGGTCACTCAGGTGCTTTTTTTGGACTCGGGGAATTATATTTAGACTATTTTGGCCAAGAAGAATGCCGTGATTATTTTTAGGTATTTATTAAAACTGGTTTTATTTGGCAGTTGGTCCCTCCATTCCTCCTGCCGTGTCGTACACAAAGAGGGCCCAGGCGAACAGTGTGGAGAGCGAACAGAAGGACGACTGGGACAAGGACGTCTCGCGCAAACTTGGCAGCACCACGGTGGGGTCCCGAGGAGAGATGGCTGCCAGTCCCCTTGTGGGTCCTGAGAGAAAGAAATCAACTACAGTTGCCAGTGTGAGTGTGTGTGCTTTGGGCTCGTTATATTTATTTTTCTCTATTTAAACCAAATCTGCTGCATGAGGTTACTATAGACATGATGGTTACTGAGTAAGCCACAAAGTCTATTTCTGGTCCCTTTTGCTGGCAGACAGAAATAGGCTACAGTGGATGCCTTTTAAAATAAACCTTTCCCTTCCCCCCACAACTTCACTTTTTCTACCACTAACGTAACAGTGAGCACAAGAATGTCTGTGCTTGGGCAAACTGACGATCTGTCAAGACAAATAGTAGGTATTTAGGGAAAGAATGTCAGAATGGAGCCAATATGGAGCGCTCTTTTTCTGGTTTCTAATGCTCATGTCTCTGCAAGGAAGTCAAAGGACTTCCTGAATCAGAGATTTCATCTGAATAAATCTGCTTAATAGACATCATGAACTTTTTCTCTGTGAATTTGCCTGTTTAGCTTTCTGAAGCCACTTCATTTTGCCCTTCAGAGATGGGGTGAGTTGAGGGGGAACAACCCACTCGTTCCCTGGTGTGTGTGCCTGTTGGTGTTACAGGTTACAGCCTGGTTCTTGCATTGAGAATGATTAATGTGCTAGTTCTTCTGTGATGATATCACTCGTAGTTCTGTAAACCGCTATTGTATTGCTGCCTCAGACATCTTTGTTCCAAACAGGAGAGTCTGCCTCTCTTTTATAAAAGCATCTACTTTGCATTGTGGAAGTCCATGTGCAGCAATATCTGTGTTCAGGATGCACAATGAAAGAATATTCGCAGTGTTCAACAGCTACTTGGGAGCAGGAGTTCTTGTGAGGGGTAAAAAACCCACCACCAAAACCAAAGCCTGTAACATGCATTAGTCATAATTTAACTATACTTTTTGCTATTTAGGAGACATGCTGTATTAAATACAAAAATTCTGGCTGTCTTTTAGTACAGTAGACAGGCAGCGGGAATTCTCCTTGTTCTTTGGGATTCTATGCCCTTTGGGATTCGCCCATCTTGGATGTTCTGGGAAGGTGATCTGCATTTCTGCTAGAGTTCTCTTTAAGCAAAATAAATGCTGAAGTTCACTTAACTCCTGACAGCCTGCAGGCTGTGTCTTCAGTACACCCGCAGATGCTTTAAACGCTTTTGTTCAAATGTTAAATAGAGGTTTTTCCCCCACAAAGAGCCTGTGAACTGATGCTGTGCATTGCGTGCGGGAGCTCTGAGTCCTCCAAGATTAGATTTCCTATCTGAGCTTTCCCAAGCTATTGCCCCAAAGCTGATTGCAGTCACGTATGGCAGAAGCTGATATGTCAAAAGCATTTCTCTGCTTTGTGAGAACTAATTAAATGGAGTATCTTTGCTACGAAGAATGAGAAATTGATTTACTTGCTAATGGCAACCTCAGTATTTGTACATTTTTAGCTCTGTTGCTATTTTGGGGACTTTGTGAAAGGCTTTGTGATGGGCAGCAGTTATGGTTGAGCAGCTTACACAGAAACAAGTGAATATTTATCACCTTCAGTCATACTCATCTCCCTTCTGAGAGTTTAATTTCCAAACCAGTTCCTGCAGTTGTGAATCTTCCCCATGAGCTGGCTTTGGGACTGTTTACTCAGTGGCTGCTGCGGGGTGATGCTGACACCAAGAAGCTGTGGGTGGGGGACACCAAACACAGGGTGGATCTCGCGGAGTCCGTGGTGTCCTACAGAAGGAGTCTGTGGGGTTCATGGGGTCCTGCCCAGGCTTAGTGGATCTGAACTCTGTTGCCAGTGCACGTCAGTACGGAATGCTAGCCCTTTGCAAACCTCTCCCACCCCAAATTCAATATGTACTGGATTAAGAACTGAGAATTGTACGTCACGTGCTGAAAGTAAGTGTACAGCTGCTGATCTGTGCATGGCGGGGGCAGGAGGGGGGTGTTTGGGGGTGTTTTATGAAGTATGTGCAAATGGAAAGTCATAACAGAAGGTCCCATCGGTATTTGTTGCTACAAGACCTACTTGCCACGTTATCTGCATCGTAATCTCTGGGGTGACTGACACAGATCGATCATCTTTTCACTTTTCTCTTGAAAACTCTCCTGACGGGGGGCAACAAACTGTAAGGCTGAAGCTGTAGTTGGCAATTGAACCGGCACACGGAAGTCTGTAGCCAGCCAGACGGATACATTCTCTGGGATCCCAGTGTGTTCTCTTGGTCCCGGAGACACATTGTTCATTAACACAGCATATGGGAATTAGATAGTAATACTTAGTAGTAAAGCAAGATTAAATTTTTCTATGTTTTCTTTTAGCATACTGTTAATGGCACAGTAATGCAATGGTAAATGGAGCTATTGGGGGGAAAAAAAATAGCTCATGAGAGAAGTGATTTTTGTCAACAGCTGAACCTGGTACATTTGAAGACATTAAAAATATCCTTAAATGGCTGAAATTGTTTTGATTTGCTTCCAATGCTTACATTTTTGTACAATATAATATTTAGTAGAAGAAAGTATTTAATTTAATTTTAGTCTTAACTTTCTTCTAGAATAATGTATTTTCTGGTAGTGGAATGACCAGGAGGAACACGTACGTTTGTGAACGCTCTTCGGATCGCTATTCTGCAATACAGAATGGGAAGGACAACAGGTAGTCTTCAACCTTTCGTGCTTATTAATGTGGGAACAGGAATGGGGCAAAGAAGCAGCAGGTTGTGCAGTTAATGCCATTATGAACGTGGTGTGAAATACGTCATCCAACTGTGTGTTTTCACCTCCTCTTCCCCCGCAGTTTCTGTGTTTGCGATGAAATTTATAACTAAAAGTGTGGCTCTGCCTTTGCCTCTTTTTATGGAATCACATTTATCACCAGGGATTGTCTTCCAGCACGGAGTGAGGTAACTGCCCACGGCTCAGGGGCAGTTCTGCTGCAGGGACCCACACGTGGATTGTCTGATCCTGTTTCATTGCCACTAGAAATCACTCCAATTGGACTTGTCCATCCTTTTTGATATAATTTCTTGGCCTAAATAGTATTTTCATAGTGGTGGTAACCACTATGGATCTGTATGGGGAGTGAGGATTACACTCAATTTAGTATGTTTTGTTAAACACACATTTAACATTGCCACAATGACTTTTTTTTAAAATATGTCCTTTGTTCATCCCTGGTGTCAGTTAATCCCTGTCCCTGTCTTGGTACAGGGGTTAACTAACGAAAAAATAACCAACCAAAAAAACCCCAACCAAAACAAAAAAAAACCACCAAAACAACCCAAAAAACCATGTTGGCTTTAATGGAGAGTAGTAAATACTGGATTATTTGTTTGTTTGTTTAAAGCAATAGATCCTACTCTTCTTTTTTTTTAAAGCTATTTAAATAGAACAGTTAAGGTAGAATGAATCAAAAAAATCTCTATCATGAAATAAATATCTAGTAAACTTGTTTGGATTTGTTTTCTGTCTTAGTGTTTGAATTTTTTTAAGATGCATTTAATTTTGGAAATAGGAAAAGTGTAAAGCTGTTGATCTCTATTAAAATGGTGAGCTGTGGAACAGGTAAAGTACGGCTATTTAAATTGCTTTAAGGAGGTACATTGAAAAGCAGAAAACTAATTTTCAGTATTTAATTAATTTCAAATCACTAGGTGGGTGTTTTCAGAAGTGTCTTTCCGAATTTTTGTGTGTAGTTTAAACAATTTGAACAAAGTTTGTAACAGTCCTTTTAAAAAAGGAAAATATAACATATTTATTTTTGTATTTAGGGTTAAAATATATACTAAAATATTTTTTCTGATCTCACTGATGATATTTTTCCTTCAATAGATTTAATACCGAGACCACTATAATGAAAAGGGATTTTATTTCAAATTTTTTTCATTTTACTGTTTATATTTAATGTTTTCCCATAGTATTGAAAAGACGGACGACTCTTAATCCCTGTTCCTTTCATGAGTGCAATAAATACACTCAGCTCTTCGAGCACCTTCTGAAAAATTAAGGAAAAGACTTTTCTTCCGAGCTGTGTGTCTGCCTTTCCTGCAGTGTGCTGCGTGGCAGCTGAGCATCCTCTGTCATCTCACTGTTCACCCAAAATCTTGGCCTCTTGGCTGCAGATACTGTTTGGCTTTGGGGCTGTTGATGCCGATACATTATTAATGTGGTTTAGTTTATGCTCGTAGAGGCAAAGCTGTAGTTTGGCTTAAGTCGTTTGACCTTTGTTTTAAAAATTAATGGCAATAGTTTTGCCACTGCTTTCATCTCTTTGTTGCCACTCAGGCACAGCAGGAACTGCATTTTGAGGGGGTTGGCTCGGCTGAGCAGGGGTGGGATGGGCCAGAGAAGACAAACAGCATCACTTCCAAGGGATGATGTGACAGCGGTTCCCATGTTTGATGTTTTGGGTGTTTGAGTGTTAAATGAAAATAAGGGTATCTGTTTCACAAAAGAGGAGTCTGTTTAATCAATCTATTTCAGTCTTTTGTGCATTTCTTTTTCAGTACTTTTTTATTATTTCCATGTACTATTTGTAGTCTTTCTTCGTTACTTTGAATAATGGGTGTGTAAGCGTTAATCTTGGGAGGAATGAAAAGGCTCAATTTAACATATATGGTGATGTGATTTATGGATGAACATAATTTTCTCAGACTTCTGTTTACTTTACCTGACGGAGGCAGCCTGGTCGCTCAGTCTTTTGGTTATTTAGACAGCACTTGCTGTGTTCTAAAAGCAAAAAGGAGTTGTTATTTTCCCTGTTTCTCTGGGGCTTTACACTAACCTCTCTTTTCCGTTTGTCCGTCCCGCTGCCGTGCAAAAGCCTGACGGAGATGTCTGCCAGCAGCACCTCCTCTGCAGGCTCCGCGGCCACTCCTGCCATCTCCACACGGCCGCGCCACCAGAAGTCCATGTCCGCCTCTGGCCATCCCATCAAAGTGACGCTGCCGACCATCAAGGATGGCACTGAAGGTTACCGGCCCAGGTGAGGCATCGGCTGCTGTTCCTGCAACGCTGTGCACCTCAGGAACGTTGTTGTTCAGTTCATGGTGTACTTCAATGCGTTTGTAATCTGTTCCGAACCATCACTCAGCTTTGGAACGTAGCTCACTCGAGCAGTGTTGGGTGTTACAGGTGATTTAAGCCTGATTTTGTTCATCACTCACGTTTGCATACAGTTACAGAAGTCCCTTGACTGCCTCCCTCTGGAAGCTTCTGGAAAACTTAAGTAGTTAAAAATGTAACTCATTTGGACAGGACTGTCCAACACAGGCCACCATGAATTCAAATGGATACTGAAATGTGAAGCTCTCAGGTTTGGGAGTTGCTAGGGTCATTTCTGTCAAAAAGCACCATCGTGTAAGTTGCTCTCGTTATTAAGTGCTCAATAGCTTTGTACATCTATTTGTGCCAGGTGGTTACTTCTTAAGAAACATCCATTAAGTTTTTGGAGCACTTGTGTGTTAAAGGTTTTGATGAACATATTTTTCGGAAGGAGGGCTGAGAACACTTCCAGACCCTACTACAGACTTTTCTGTCTCTTTCCTTTGTTCTGTTACCTGTGTGTATTTTTTTAACTGCTCTTAATACTTGAGGTAATTTGATTTTACAATGAAAGTATTTCTTGATTATTTGTCAGTACAAATCATAAAAGCAAATCAGTAGCAGATTTAGGTTTTAAAACAAAAAAAAATCAAGAGCGGTCAATCAACCCAAATCTCAGCTTCCGTCTCTGAGAAGCGGTTGCTGTGTAGGAGGGGTTCATTCCAGCGTGGCCTTTCCCTGTGCTTACGCTTCTGTTCCCCCAGCAGCGCCTCTCAGAGAGTGCCCGCTGCCTCCCCGTCTGCTCACAGCATCAGCACGAGCACCCCCGACCGGACCCGCTTCCCCCGGGGCAGCTCCAGCCGAAGCACCTTCCATGGGGAGCAGCTGCGGGAGCGGCGCAACGCCACCTACAACGGGCCCCCCGCCTCCCCCTCCCACGACACCGGGGCGTTCGCTCACACCCGGAGAGGGACCTCCACCGGGATCATAAGCAAGATAACTTCCAAGTTTGTTCGCAGGTGAGTACCTCGGGATTTCAGAGGGGAAAAAAGCCTAGCCTGTAACCAGGGCCACTGAGAATTTCCAGTTTAAGTCTGAATTCAATGTAAATTTAGTTAGAATGCCGCTTGGTGTACGTGTTCCTTCCAGCACCTGCCTCGTTTTGCTTCTCTGTGTATATTGCAACCTTTATGTTTCACCAGCTCTTCTGCTGCTTTATCTTAAAGGAGCGAGAGAACGCTATTCCAAAGGGGGTTTTTTGCTCACGCCTTACAGCTAAAATACAAAGGTGCTACAGTTAAGTTAAAACCAAATGAACTTAAATGCTGAAAGCAGTGCCTTAAAAATGAGTAACAATATTTTACTTTTTTAATGGGACGCAGTTGCAAGGGCTGTATTTGTGACGATTTTATTGTTGTGCTTAGAGGGAATAGGTATTAACAAATTATTTCAGGGAATTCTAAAAATCTGTGAATAAATGAGAAGCTTTGAAGTGGGCAGAAGGCTGGATGTCTGGAAATACTAATATTTCAGTATCGTGCAGCCTCTCACACCATGTTACCAGCTTCTTCCAGTGTGAGTTCGGGATTCTGAAAGAAGAAACTCCACCCGTCCTGGACGTTCATCCCTGTGATGATGCTGACAGTAATAATACTGTAGGAAAGGTGCTGGGAGAGACTTGCAAATGCACTGTTTGATAGCAAGTGACTGTTGACTTAGCGGTCACAATAGCTTTCCCAAAAGGGGACTAAATTCATAGTTTGCCTCTTTTGGACAGTGATTTACCTATAATTCTTAAACCTGTTTATGGATGTGTCTGTACTGCATTATTGTCAGTTTTACAACAGGCTTGGATCTTGGAAAGCTCTATTTTCTTTGCAGAATTATGTGGTTTTGTACTGAATTCTATCATTTGTGTGTAAAAAAAAAAATTAAAAAAATTTAAAAAAAATCAACCCAAAACAAACAAAAAAACAAAACAACAAAAAAATCAACCTAAAAAAACCATCGCAAAACCCCCCTAAAAACCCCCACAATCAAACAAAAAAGTAAATTCAGAGCTTGCTTAAGCAGTTGCAAGTTTGTAAGTAAAATATCCTGAATTGCATGAGGTGATACTACAAGGGAAGAGAAGAGAGAAAGCTAGGAACGCAGTGATGTTCCTCATAGAACTGATTTAACCTGGTGAGCCGATGGCGCCTCAGAGTCACACCTCCTGTGATGACCTAAAACAAACAAACAAAAAGTACGTGAATGACTTTCTTTTTTCAGAAACCTGAAGTTACAGGACTGTGATCCTCCACTGTTGGGATCTCCAGCACTTCAATAGTTGGGGAGAGAGAGTTCGTTCTCTGGTTTTAAAAAGGGGAAAACAAAAAAAAACCAAAAAAAACCCAAAATGTTACAGCAAAGTTAGCGAAGCAGTTGTCAGTGCAGATTCCCAAATAGGAAGAAGGTATTTTTTGGTAACTAACCAATTCCAAGAGCTCAAGCTGGTTTTTTTGCATTATAGTTCATTGTTATTTGCAAGGAATGGTATCTGGAATTTTTTTGAAGGGTCAGATCAAAGAATTAATATTTTCATTATGTTAAGCTGCAATATTGAAATAATATCATGAACTATGTCTTTATAATTAATATATTGTAAATGGATGTCTTGTAATATTTTAAAATTATCTTTGCTATAGAACATTTTTATTCAGTTTCCTATTATGTTTTATACTGCTACAAATGCATTTCCCTATAGTGAAGGCCCTGTAGGGTTTTTGTTTGGTTTGTTGCTGGAGGGGGGGTGGTTGGTATTTCTATGTGTTCTTATTCTTTTTTTAAATTTTGGGTTGTTTGAAACTTCTAGTGGCTGGGGGTGATATGGGTGGAGGTTCGGGGGGGTGTTTGCTGTTCTTTTATTTGGCTCACGTAACTGCATGCCTTTAACTTCTGCACTGTTCAGGAAATAACAGTTTAAACCGTACTTTGATTAGAAGGTGTCATGAAAGACTTTTTACTGTCTTTTGGCAAAGGTAAATGCCTTTTCTGGTAAGTATGTAAAATAAATGCATAATGAGAATACTTAATGAACAGGGTATTGAAGCATTTTGTGTCAATGGTTTATGTTAAATGATATTTCTCTGCTGTTAGTTACTAAATTATTTGTGTTTTGAAGGTATTAAATTAGTTAGCTCATTTAAATTGGGTGCTAAAATGTTTGTACAGCAGCACTAGGAACATACCTGGGTGGCTTAGACAATCTATGGGTATTTTTCAAGTTGCTTCAGACTAAAAAGGCACGATACAAAACCAGTTCCTCGGTAAAGTACAGCTCTAGTTCAGCAACAGAAAAAAAGATGTGTTTAACCTCAAGCTCACCGATAATCTCACCAAAGTCCATGTAACAGCTGATTTGCCTAAAGTTAAGCAGATGTTGAAGTAACAGTTCTGAACTGGGCTCCCAAACTTAGGCACATCTGAAACCTTTAATTTCTGGGCGCACTGAA